>CANNZV010002266.1:0-105993 GCA_947561585.1 Caprella mutica
GTACTATCAGAGAAAAGAGTCACTGTGATGATGTACTATCAGAGAAAAGAGTCACTGTGATGATGTACTATCAGAAAAAAGAGTCATTGTGATGATGCACTATCAGAGAAAAGAGTCACTGTGATGATGTACTATCAGATAAAAGAGTCACTGTGATGATGTACTATCAGAGAAAAGAGTCACTGTGATGATGTACTATCAGAGAAAAGAGTCACTGTGATGATGCACTATCAGAGAAAAGAGTCACTGTGATGATGCACTATCAGAAAAAAAAGTCACTGTGATGATGTACTATCTGAGAAAAGAGTCACTGTGATGATGTACTATCAGAGATAAGAGTCACTGTGATGATGTACTATCAGAGAAAAGAGTCACTGTGATGATGTACTACCAGAGAAAAGAGTCACTGTGATGATGTACTACCAGAGAAAAGAGTCACTGTGATGATGTACTACCAGAGAAAAGAGTCACTGTGATGATGTACTATCAGAGAAAAGAGTCACTGTGATGATGTACTATCAGAGAAAAGAGTCACTGTGATGATGTACTATCAGAGAAAAGAGTCACTGTGATGATGTACTATCAGAGAAAAGAGTCACTGTGATGATGTACTATCAGAGAAAAGAGTCACTGTGATGATGTACTATCAGAAAAAAGAGTCATTGTGATGATGCACTATCAGAGAAAAGAGTCACTGTGATGATGTACTATCAGAGAAAAGAGTCACTGTGATGATGTACTATCAGAAAAAAGAGTCACTGTGATGATGCACTATCAGAGAAAAGAGTCACTGTGATGATGTACTATCAGAGAAAAGAGTCACTGTGATGATGTACTATCAGAGAAAAGAGTCACTGTGATGATGTACTATCAGAGAAAAGAGTCACTGTGATGATGTACTATCAGAGAAAAGAGTCACTGTGATGATGTACTATCAGAGAAAAGAGTCACTGCATTATGCGAATTTCACAAATCACAGTTTTCTAATTTCGTACTATTTTTAAATTTTCCTCTCACCAAACTATTTCTCTTCTCACCAGACTGTTTCCCCTCTCACCAGACTAATTCCCCTCTCACCAGACTGTTTCCCTTCTCAGCAGACTACTTCCTTTCTCACCAGACTGTTTCCCCTCTCACCAGACTATTTCACCTCTCACCAGACTATTTCCCCTCTCACCAGACTATTTCCCCTCTTACCAGACTATTTCCCCTCTTACCAGACTATTTGCCCTCTTACCAGACTATTTCCCCTCTTACCAGACTATTTGCCCTCTCACCAGACTATTTCCCCTCTCACCAGACTATTTCCCCTCTCACCAGACTGTTTCCCCTCTTACCACCCTATTTCCCCTCTTACCAGACTATTTCCCCTCTAACCAGACTATTTCCCCTCTCACCAGACTATTTCCCCTCTCACCAGACTGTTTCCCTTCTCAGCAGACTACTTCCTTTCTCACCAGACTGTTTCCCCTCTCACCAGACTATTTCACCTCTCACTAGACTATTTCCCCTCTCACCAGACTATTTCCCCTCTCACCAGACTGTTTCCCTTCTCACCAGACTATTTCCCCTCTCACCAGACTATTTCCCCCTCACCAGACTATTTCCCCTCTCACCAGACTATTTCCTCTCTCACCAGACTATTCCCCCTCTCACCAGACTATTTCCTCTCTCACCAGACTATTTCCCCTCTCACCAGACTATTTCCCCTCTCACCAGACTGTTTCCCCCCTCACCAGACTATTTCCTCTCTCACCAGACTATTTCCCCTCTCACCAGACTATTTCCCCTCTCACCAGACTGTTTCCCCCCTCACCAGACTATTTCCCCTCTCACCAGACTATTTCCCCTCTCACCAGACTATTTCCCCTCTCACTAGACTGTTTCCCCTCTTACCAGACTAATTCCCCTCTCACCAGACTATTTCCCCTCTTACAAGACTATTTCCCCTCTTACCAGACTATTTGCCCTCTCACCAGACTGTTTCCCCTCTCACCAGACTATTTCCCCTCTCACCAGACTGTTTCCCTTCTCAGCAGACTATTTCCTTTCTCACCAGACTGTTTCCCCTCTCACCAGACTGTTTCCCCTCTCACCAGACTGTTTCCCCTCTCACCAGACTGTTTCCCCTCTCACCAGACTGTTTCCCCTCTCACCAGACTATTTCCCCTCTCACCAGACTGTTCCCCTCTCACCAGACTTTTTCCCCTCTCCTTTAGGTTCTCAGTTCTTCTCATCATCGTTTGTCATTCTTACGTACCGCAGGAATTCACCGACTGTCTCCTTTCAAATCCCACCGACAACACATCGACAAATATTTCAAATCCACGCGATGTTTGTGTGTTTGTTTCGATCTACTTATACATCTCTGCTTACATGTTGTTGGTTAATGGATCTTAAATTGAAGAACACCAATTTCAATAGTGTGAATCAATTCACCTTTATATAGCAAAGTAAAATAAGAATGTGTATAATTTATTAATTTACTATTTATTCAATACAGAGAGTAGGTATTCAAAAAGAAAGGACAGTGAAATCATACTAAGGTCTCAATTTAAAATATTAGGTTCCACTCCCACGCGTGTAAATGAAATATCACAATGTGTATCTCACTATTTTGTTCCCTTCCCTCAACTGAATAATGCTGAACAGATTCTCGGAGAATATTGACTCTGGATGTACCATATCATCTCGCGGAGATTCCGAACACCATTTGAAGACCCGTAACGACTCCGGATATTCGGGACAGTGATGAAGCCAGTCTCCCGGACAGATTTTCGGTGAGTTATTCTCTCCCTTTTGGTGAGATCTAACAGCTCTGTTGTGGACAGACAATTCTAAGTGGAGATCTTGTCCTGAAAACCTACTCAGTTGTCTCCATCATCCCTCGGATAACTCGGTGGTATTTTTTCCCATTGGGATTGCTTTTCATTCTCTGTTATGATTCTCCAATTTCAGAGAAATGAATGACGGGATCAGATCTTTCGATCAGTTACAGCAGGTTATTGTGCAGTTGAAATAGATAAACTGGACGTAATGGTGAGTGTGAGTGGTATAAACCTCACCTCTCTTGGTGAGGTATAACCATTCTTCATAAAGAAGATAAATGGCTTTAAGTTGAGGAAACCTGAAACGAGCTTTGGATACTGATGTAAATTATTTCAAATAAGTCAGTAATGTGTTTTTAAAGTTCCTTCTTATACTTCCTCCTTATAGACTGCATATTTAGCTATTCAAATGCAAGTTATTCAATTGAATTTAAAGCTTAAGAGAGGAGCAAAGTGTATAGCAATTCACTGCTCTGTGATTTATAAAACACTTAAACTTGTAAGAAAAGAACATCAGTTTTCCACTTGCAGCCTGGCGATGATGGGCCATGTTTCCCCTGACTTTTTGCTAATGGCTGACATCGTAACTTTGTACATCAGCTGACTAAGTTCATCTCTTTGTAGTAACTTTGACATCAACTTTAGAGGCAAATCAAAAGATGTGTTACTAATGGGGAGAACCAGATTCCCAGGCAAGAAGGATTTAGTCCTGGGATATTCCATGAACATCCCAGCAATAAATCATTCTTGCCATTTCATCATCGAATTATTTCTTTTGAAATATTATCATCTAGTTAATAGGTAGAATATTTAACCAATGGGAATGGAAATGTATATTGTCAGTTAGTGCAGCTTTTTATCTGGGTTAAAGTCGTACTGCTCGGACTCGTATTAGAATTAGAGTATTCGGAAAGTGGGAAGTAACTAGTAATGATAAGGTCAATTAGAAATTTCTAAATGTCAGATTGTTTCTAGTACCCACTTTCCGAGTACTTTCAATGACAGATAAATGGACTGATATTCGAACAGGAGAAAGAAACTTCCTAATTAGCCCTTTATATCCTAAGGCGCCATTTATGTCCCCTTCCAAGTGTTGTATTTTGGGCGGATATATTTTGAGATATATAAATTATAGAAATTATGTACGATTACTTTAGTCAAGTAATAATCTTTTTTATTGTATCCAGATCTCTTTACCTTTACATTACTAGAATATCATATAAATTCTCTTTCTTCTTTTTATGCTCAAATAAATTTAGGAAATAAAGGGATAAATCTTTATAAGATTGTGAACCGAATATAAATTAGGTCCATTAATAAAGTGAGTACTATCGAATGCTAATCATTACGCTCTGTAATAATTACAGTTTTCTAATAATAACTTAATATTCCCATATATCTCCATGTTCACATGTTAAAAAGCATGTTCTGCACTGTGACATCAATGCGATATACATTTTAGTCAATGAGGAACAGGAATAAATCTCCATGATAGCATTCGGTGGAGTGTGAAATAATATGCTAATAAGTGGTGGGGTCGGGGGGAGGGATTGAAGAAGAGGGAGGGGGGGGGGGGTAGGGTCAGATGGTTAGTATGAGGCATGAGGGGGTGGATGCGGAAGATATTAGTTAAGATGAGAAAATAAAATTAAAAATATTTTCACTAGTAAAAACCGTGTAGCTTGGAAATAATACTAGAATTCAATTGATACCTCAATTATAGCTAGTACCTACTGCTCAATCACCGAACACTACCTAATGAGAGAACATTATTCAATTACCGAACACCCACCCAATCACCGATCACCAACCAATAACAAAACACTACCCAAACACCGAACACTACCCAATCACCGAACACTACCCAATCACAGAACACTACCCAATCACCGGACACTACCCAATCACTGAAAACTACCCAATCACCGAAAACTACCCAATCACCGAACACTACCCAATCACAGAACACTACCCAATCACCGATCACCAACCAATAACAAAACACTACCCAAACACCGAACACTACCCAATCACCGAACACTACCCAATCACAGAACACTACCCAATCACTGAAAACTACCCAAACACCGAACACTACCCAATCACCGAACACTACCCAATCACAGAACACTACCCAATCACCGAACACTACCCAATCACAGAACACTACCCAATCACCGAACACTACCCAATCACCGGACACTACCCAATCACTGAAAACTACCCAATCACCGGACAATACCCAATCACTGAAAACTACCCAATCACCGAAACCCACCAAATACGAAACAAATGATTTGTATGGAACTAGAAATTTGACAATTAACGTTAGCATAATTCATGAACCAATCTGAACTTAATAAATTTTCTCTGTTTACCTCTCATGATATATTTTACGTCCACTTTCCGAGTACTGCGGCGTGTAATAATTCTACCATCTCTCCTTCAATTTCAATTTTTGATGCAGAACGACGCATGAAACATTTCCGCCTATCCTCCTAATCTGAAGTCTCTGCCGTGCATCAGCTCATTAAGACCTTCAGGGACAACTTAAGCCCAAATTGGGTCTTAAGTCCTATTAATTACAGAGAGGAGGAGGAGGGGGGGGGGGGGGTAGGTTGCAAAATATTGAAGTTTGCGATAAAGTGATGGCATTTTAATGTACAAAAAAATATAAAGTCATGAGTGCCTTTTTATTTCCTAATACCTACCACCTAACAAGATGTCAGAGAGAATGTAAGATATTATTGAAGTTATGATTTTCGTATATAAATTATCTGATAGAATTCATGAACGTGAACTTAATGAGTATTATTATTTCACTGAAAAAAATTAATAATACAAACTATATCAATAAATACATTACTTCAATTCTCATGGGATCCGAAGAGACAGCTACCTAAAAACCAACTGACCCGTAGCAGCTAAATCCCGACTAACTTAATACCAACCAAGTGACACAAACATCAGTCTAATGAGGTGAGTCAGGTGACCGTGTCGACGTGTAAAAAGATAGATTCCAAAGATATACATAAATCCATTCAATCATCAGAATTTAAACACCGAATTCCGGCGTAAAAGTTACATACACACACACAGCAGAGGAGAACAGCGGAGATGTTAGAGACAGTTAGTGTGACCTGCAAGTGGTTTGAAGATCAACGAATCATTGATCCTTTCTCCCATTCACTGTATAGATCATTTCCCCATTCACTGTATAGATCATTTCCACATTCACTGTATAGATCATTTCCCCAATTCGCTGTATAGATCATTTCCCCATTCACTGTATAGATCATTTCCCCATTCACTGTATAGATCATTTCCCCAATTCGCTGTATAGATCATTTCCCAATTCGCTGTATAGATCATTTCCCCATTCACTGTATAGATCATTTCCCCATTCACTGTATAGATCATTTCCCCAATTCGCTGTATAGATCATTTCCCCATTCACTGTATAGATCATTTCCCCATTCACTGTATAGATCATTTCCCCAATTCGCTGTATAGATCATTTCCCCATTCACTGTATAGATCATTTCCCCATTCACTGTATAGATCATTTCCCCATTCACTGTATAGATCATTTCCCCATTTACTGTATAGATAATTTCCCCATTCACTGTATAGATCATTTCCCCATTCACTGTATAGATCATTTCACCATTTACTGTATAGATCATTTCCCCATTCACTGTATAGATCATTTCCCCATTCACTGTATAGATCATTTCCCCAATTCGCTGTATAGATCATTTCCCCATTCACTGTATAGATCATTTCCCCATTCACTGTATAGATCATTTCCCCATTCACTGTATACATCATTTCCCCAATTCGCTGTATAGATCATTTCCCAATTCACTGTATAGATCATTTCCCAATTCACTGAATAGATTATTTCCCTAATTCACTGTATAGATCATTTCCCCCATTCACTGTATAGATCATTTCCCCAATTCGCTGTATAGATCATTTCCCCATTCACTGTATAGATCATTTCCCCATTCACTGTATAGATCATTTCCCCAATTCGCTGTATAGATCATTTCCCAATTCACTGTATAGATCATTTCCCCAATTCACTGTTTAGATCATTTCCCAATTCACTGTATAGATCATTTCCCAATTCACTGTATAGATCATTCCCCAATTCACTGAATAGATCATTTCCCAATTCACTGTATAGATCATTTCCCCAATTCGCTGTATAGATCATTTCCCAATTCACTGTATAGATCATTTTCCCAATTCACTGTATAGATCATTTTCCCAATTCACTGTATAGATCATTTCCCAATTCACTGTATAGATCATTTCCCAATTCACTGTATGGATCATTTCCCAATTCACTGTATAGATCATTTCCCAATTCACTGTGTAGATCATTTCCCAATTCACTGTATAGATCATTTCCCAATTCACTGTATAGATCATTTCCCAATTCACTGTATAGATCATTTCCCAATTCGCTGTATAGATCATTTCCCCATTCACTGTATAGATCATTTCCCCATTCACTGTATAGATCATTTCCCCATTCACTGTATAGATCATTTCCCCAATTCGCTGTATAGATCATTTCCCAATTCACTGTATAGATCATTTCCCAATTCACTGAATAGATTATTTCCCTAATTCACTGTATAGATCATTTCCCCCATTCACTGTATAGATCATTTCCCCAATTCGCTGTATAGATCATTTCCCCAATTCGCTGTATAGATCATTTCCCCATTCACTGTATAGATCATTTCCCCAATTCGCTGTATAGATCATCTCCCAATTCACTGTATAGATCATTTCCCCAATTCACTGTTTAGATCATTTCCCAATTCACTGTATAGATCATTTCCCAATTCACTGTATAGATCATTTCCCAATTCACTGAATAGATCATTTCCCAATTCACTGTATAGATCATTTCCCCAATTCGCTGTATAGATCATTTCCCAATTCACTGTATAGATCATTTTCCCAATTCACTGTATAGATCATTTCCCAATTCACTGTATAGATCATTTCCCAATTCACTGTATAGATCATTTCCCAATTCACTGTATAGATCATTTCCCAATTCACTGTGTAGATCATTTCCCAATTCACTGTATAGATCATTTCCCAATTCACTGTATAGATCATTTCCCAATTCACTGTATAGATCATTTCTCAATTCACTGTATAGATCATTTCCCAATTCACTGTATAGATCATTTCCCCAATTCACTGTATAGATCATTTCCCAATTCACTGTATAGATCATTTCCCAATTCACTGTATAGATCATTTCCCAATTCACTGTATAGATCATTTCCCAATTCACTGTATAGATCATTTCCCAATTCACTGTATAGATCATTCCCCAATTCACTGTATAGATCATTTCCCAATTCACTGTATAGATCATTTCCCAATTCACTGTATAGATCATTTCCCAATTCACTGTATAGATCATTTCCCAATTCACTGTATAGATCATTTCCCCAATTCACTGTATGATCATTTCCCAATTCACTGTATAGATCATTTCCCAATTCACTGTATAGATCATTTCCCAATTCACTGTGTAGATCATTTCCCAATTCACTGTATAGATCATTTCCCCAATTCACTGTATAGATCATTTCCCCAATTCACTGTATGATCATTTCCCAATTCACTGTATAGATCATTTCCCAATTCACTGTATAGATCATTTCCCAATTCACTACACTGCCAATGTATTCCCCGACTCTGAAATTAATATGCAACATCGCCTGTTTGATGGACTCCATTTAATGTTATTAGTACAAATAAATTAATTCAAATTCAGTGGCAATCCACTAACATCCACGAATAGCAGCGAAGGAATTCTCTGACCAACAACAAGATTTGATTAAATACCTATCAATGTATTGGCAATGTACTGGAGCAGTGCAATGTATTGGAGTGAAGTACCAGCTCTGATGTGGTATTGGAGCAATACATTGAGACTACATTGTTCATCGGGTAGCAGTCGATGTCTGTGTCTCTGACTTGCCGGTGATGGATCAAAGGAAGGGCTTGCAGGAGTCTTGCGTAAGTATAGGGCAGAAAAGTCAAAAGGGAGGAGGGCAAGTGACCTGATCGAAGGTATCAAAGTTTTCCATTTTTCTATTGGGAAGTGACTATGCAAGGTCATGCAGGTAAATTGCGGCCCACTTACTAATTGCGGACTCTAACGACGAAAAGACTATTAGGGCTGATCCGGTCCAATAATCTTTAATGCATTTCACGTAAAGCATTCACACTGGCAGTGCCGGTCAGGTCACGCTCCGCTCACGCTCCAGTCACGATCCAATCAGAATATATTTTGAATGGACCGTGATTGTGGCCGGTGTGAACTGCCACAGCGCTCCAGTCACGGTCGAGTTTTATTATTTTAGTGTTATTCTTGAATATCAAACATATTTCTTACCTTAGAGGCTTATATATTCAACCAGTCTTTCTCTAGGAGTAATTGATTTTTTCAGTGTAGCATGTTCCTTTTTTCAAATCATTTTCAATCTTAGACAGATTTTTTCAAAAGTATCAATAGTCATTCGAAAATAACTGAAAAATTTAGTTTGGTCATTCATTAGATGAGGATATAACGAGTAAATGTTCTTCACACTTCCTATATTTTAGCATAGGATGAACTCAAAATCTCTTCTTTTTTGTTTTCTCTCATCCTGTTCATCAATTAAGAGCAATGATAATTACTGGAAAATCAGATGATACGGAATGGACGGGAGCGAGAGCGGACCGTGATCGGACCGAACATGTGCATTCACAAGGATGAAACCTGACCGTGACTAATGCGAGAGCGGAGCGTGACCGGATCGATGGTGTGGATTTACCCTTAAACATCAGAATTTTAGATCCCTCAATAAATTAAAAAATTGCAGCATGCATTGCACTTCTTTTGATATACAACATTTTGATATAAATTAAGTTTGGCAAGTTTTAGAGACTTTCTTAATAAGGCCGCAATTAAATATTAAAGGGCAGCAATTTACCTATGTGACCCTATGATTGTACCTGTGTAGACACAGACGCTTAGACGCACGTGAATAATTCAATAAAATCCACCAAGTAGTGCCGGTTCTAGGTCCTTTCCCCGAAATCCTTTATTGAACATTTTCATACCTAAAGTAGGATACTTATTTTACAGTAAGAACAGTAAAGAATACATTTTGTCACTATCAAACCTAGCTGGGGAAGGAGAGTCAGAATCCCCCTTAAACCACCCCTTTCGGCTGGACCAATAACCTAACCTTAGACTATATCTCTTTATATTTATAACGTATAGTGTTTTAAAATTTTCAGCGAAGGTGCCGTGCGGTGAAGGTCTTTTCAACGAAAGTTCTTTTGGCGAAAAGACTGGTCACCAGAAGTGCCACTAGTGAGGCTGAGACCGATGAGAGATACCGCTAAATTGATGCTCCCGCTAAATTGATGCTTAAGCCGATTGCGTTAGGTACAACCGGAGTGTATGAGGTATCTCTGATTTCGAATTTCACATTTTTGTTGACACAGGTGACCAAGGAAGGACCTTCTGATTAGAGTAGAGGATATGAAAGGCAATTGTGCAAACATTTCACGCGCCAAAACTCCCTCGCAGTGCGCTCGTTTTCACTTGCTATTTTTTATTCATATAACAGTAGAGCTATGTACATTTGCATAATTGTATATGGTTTCTGCTTGGAAAATGAACTGATCTGAAATGCCTCTTGAATGATTAGGTAGAGTAACTTTCAAAGATACTCCAAATGAAAAAGTTCTCCCACAAGTTGACATGAAAATATAGCAATATGCGCTAAAATTGTGTTCACAGATAATGCTATTTAAACCCTCCACTGCAATGGGATAAGAATTTTTTGGCATAGAACAGGTTTCATTTAAATGTTATTCAATATTTCTATATGAGTTGTATAGACAACTGTTAGAGGCTAGAGAAGTTCTTTTTCTAAGTAGACTATATATCAACAAATCATTTAAAGTTTATTGAAATAATAAAATATAACGAACAGAAAGCATATTTATGAAATATAAATGATTTAGTGAAATACGAAGAAACACATTTATTTCGGGATTCTATGTTTCATTTTTCCCTGCCTGTGACATAAACATTCACATATTTTAGAATATCTATTTAAGTCGAATTTCTCGAAGGAAATATCCACCGCACTGATTTTCAAAGTGTGTTTTCGGACACTGAGTTCATTACGTCCACCCCACGAAATGTGACCTCAAGTCCAAGAACTGAAGGTGTGAAGTCCATAAAGAACTCATTTTAGTGGCGAGAAGGCACTGAAGTCACGGGGAAGACCGAGACAAGAAGGTAAATAGAGCTACGTATATTTATCTGGAAGGAAATTGAAAGTTGTCATATTTATAAATAAATACATATAGAAATTAGATTTGTACGAGAGCAACCATAATTCTTTATTAAGAACCAAAATAAAATCATTTTCACAGATGAAAACTTGAATTCCCTGATATATTTTATGCTAAATTTTTAGGTGTTAATAATTACCTGGAATAATACTAGCCGAGATTAGAAAGGTAGGTGATATTTTACCTCGGCTAAAATGACATTAACTTTATACTCATATTTCACTATTCCAGTGTTGCTACCGAATTCACAAAGGTAGGGAATAATTAAATTGAGTATCAGGGTGTTCTTCTCAAAACTTAACTTTTTTATCCATTTGAATTAGCTACAGAGATTGCAATACTAAATGGAAAACTAATAGAAAATGAGCTACATTACTGTCACTCATAGAGTGCATACCTTCGCCGCCGTTCATGAACGACCCTGAAATTTTAACCTGCTCTCTCCTAAAATCTAATAAACTGGTCCATGGATATTGATCAATCGTCCAACCAAATTTCAGGCAATTTGGTCCAAGACTCTTTAAGTCATGCGAGTAAAAAGATGGCAAATAAAATATAAACCAATGCCACCTTTATAACCTTCACAATCTGCGGAGGTAAATAAAATAATAATATTTTATATTACCGGCAATCGATTTGACCACAGTATACCTAGCTTTCAAATTCGCATCACTCAAATGTTGAGACATTTAAATAACATTGGCACAATTAACTTCTATGAACATATAACATGAACCCGATTATCCTAATTGTTTGTATGACTGGTCATACATTATAATATCCAAATACAATAATAGTGTGAAACTATTATTCACGGGTATTGAAGTTCAATCAACAAATCATGTATAAATAAATTCTTAACTAATGATTACTTGAAATATAACAGCCAGTAAAATTTGTTACTATAAAATAGCGTTATTTGAATAATTAGATCAGTCATTACCTATCATCATGAGGTATATTAGTTAGAAACAATAGTTACATCTTTACATTCTAGTAAAATAACATATTAGACTGTAACTTTAAATTAACTTTCTTCAATAAAAACTCAGTATACTATGACCTAATGAAATATATTCGTAATTTCTGGAAAAAAATAGTGAACGTAATCTAAAATTCGCAACTTTTCAGTTGCACCAAAAACTAAAATCGTTAATACAAAGGATTAAACAGTAAAAATGTATAGTAAAATTACATGGCACTTCAAAACAGGTAATTTATTTCTGTGTACTTTTACCACCAAACATCAAACAAATGATGTTTTATAATTCAAATTCCAATTGCCATTAAAAGAATATAAGCAATTACACACCATAAAAATGAAGCGCTTTCTTACATTCGAAACTCGTTCTTAGATCCGAATTCAAGGATTCGAATTTTTCTTATAATTTCTGGTATATATTATTATCACCATTAATATCGAGTTAATTGATTAACAATGTTAGTTTGTATTTCAACAAACTTGTTTCAGTGAAATGGTAAATTAATGAGTTTAAAATTTGACAGTGTTATGTTTTACTTTCTGACAGGTAACTCTATCTAACGATTATATTTTATAACGAACAAATTGAAATAATGAAATTTATAAATAAAATAAACTATGAAAACTATTTCATCACCTTTTTTCCGTCATTTGTATTCCCCTCATCCGCTATCTCCTTGTTTGCGCTTCACGGGTTTCAGTTTGTTTGTCAACACGTCTGTAACACGTTCAGTGCGAGTAAGGAGCAGATATTAGGATAAGCCAATTTAAATTGCCTCCAATCATCTCCAGAAGGTATCCATCACACTCCTCTCTCCATCACACTCCTCTCTCCATCACACTTCTCTCTCCATCACACTTCTCTCTCCATCACACTCCTCTCTCCATCACACTTCTCTCTCCATCACACTCCTCTCTCCATCACACTCCTCTCTCCATCACACTCCTCTCTCCATCACACTTCTCTCTCCATCACACAGTTCACAGTGTCTCATTATTGTTCACAGTGTCTCTTTACTGTTTAAAGTGTCTCTTTACTGTTCACAGTGTCACTTTACTGTTCACAGTGTCTCTTCATTGTTCATAGTATCTCTTTATTGTTCACAGTGTCTCTTTATTGTTCACAGTGTCTCTTTACTGTTCACAGTGTCTCTTTATTGTTCATAGTGTCTCTTTATTGATCACAGTGTCTCTTCATTGTTCATAGTATCTCTTTATTGTTCACAGTGTCTCTTTATTGTTCACAGTGTCTCTTTACTGTTCACAGTGTCTCTTTATTGATCACAGTGTCTCTTCATTGTTCATAGTATCTCTTTATTGTTCACAGTGTCTCTTTATTGTTCACAGTGTCTCTTTACTGTTTAAAGTGTCTCTTTACTGTTCACAGTGTCTCTTTACTGTTCACAGTGTCTCTTTATTGTTCACAGTGTCTCTTTACAGTTCACAGTGTCACTTTACTGTTCACAGTGTCTCTTTACAGTTCACAGTGTCTCTTTACAGTTCACAGTGTCACTTTACTGTTCACAGTGTCTCTTCATTGTTCATAGTATCTCTTTATTGTTCACAGTGTCTCTTTATTGTTCACTGTGTCTCTTTACTGTTCACAGTGTCTCTTTATTGTTCATAGTGTCTCTTTATTGTTCACAGTGTCTCTTTACTATTCACAGTGTCTCTTTATTGTTCAAAGTGTCTCTTTATTGTTCACAGTGTCTCTTTATTATTCACAGTGTCCCTTTATTGTTCACTGTGTCTCTTTACTGTTCACAGTGTTTCTTTACTGTTCACAGTGTCTCTTTATTGTTCATAGTGTCACTTTACTGTTCACAGTGTCTCTTCATTGTTCATAGTATCTCTTTATTGTTCACAGTGTCTCTTTATTGTTCACTGTGTCTCTTTACTGTTCACAGTGTCTCTTTATTGTTCATAGTGTCTCTTTATTGTTCACAGTGTCTCTTTACTATTCACAGTGTCTCTTTATTGTTCACAGTGTCTCTTTATTGTTCATAGTGTCTCTTTATTATTCACAGTGTCCCTTTATTGTTCACTGTGTCTCTTTACTGTTCACAGTGTCTCTTTACTGTTCACAGTGTCTCTTTATTGTTCATAGTGTCTCTTTATTGTTCACAGTGTCTCTTTATTGTTCACAGTGTCTCTTTACTGTTTAAAGTGTCTCTTTACTGTTCACAGCGTCTCTTTACTGTTCACAGTGTCTCTTTATTGATCACAGTGTCTCTTCATTGTTAATAGTATCTCTTTATTGTTCACAGTGTCTCTTTATTGTTCACAGTGTCTCTTTACTGTTTAAAGTGTCTCTTTACTGTTCACAGTGTCTCTTTACTGTTCACAGTGTCTCTTTATTGTTCACAGTGTCTCTTTACAGTTCACAGTGTCACTTTACTGTTCACAGTGTCTCTTTACATTTCACAGTGTCTCTTTACAGTTCACAGTGTCACTTTACTGTTCACAGTGTCACTTTACTTTTCACAGTGTCTCTTCATTGTTCATAGTATCTCTTTATTGTTCACAGTGTCTCTTTATTGTTCACTGTGTCTCTTTACTGTTCACAGTGTCTCTTTATTGTTCATAGTGTCTCTTTATTGTTCACAGTGTCTCTTTACTATTCACAGTGTCTCTTTATTGTTCACAGTGTCTCTTTATTGTTCATAGTGTCTCTTTATTGTTCACAGTGTCTCTTTATTGTTCACAGTGTCTCTTTACTGTTCACAGTGTCTCTTTACTGTTCACAGTGTCTCTTTACTGTTCACAGTGTCTCTTTACTGTTCACAGTGTCTCTTTACTGTTCACAGTGTCTCTTTACTGTTCACAGTGTCTCTTTACTGTTCATAGTGTCTCTTTACTGTTCACAGTGTCTCTTTATTGTTCACAGTGTCTCTTCACTGTTCACAGTGTCTCTTTATTGTTCACAGTGTCTCTTTACTGTTCATAGTGTCTCTTTACTGTTCACGGTGTCTCTTTACTGTTCACAGTGTCTCTCTACTGTTCATAGTGTCTCTTTACTGTTCACAGTGTCTCTTTACTGTTCACAGTGTCTCTTTACTGTTCACAGTGTCTCTTTACTGTTCACAGTGTCTCTTTACTGTTCACAGTGTCTCTTTACTGTTCACAGTGTCTCTTTACTGTTCACAGTGTCTCTTTACTGTTCACAGTGTCTCTATACTGTTCACTGTGTCTCTTTACTGTTCACAGTGTCTCTTTACTGTTCACAGTGTCTCTTTACTGTTCACAGTGTCTCTTTACTGTTCACAGTGTCTCTTTACTGTTCATAGTGTCTCTTTACTGTTCACAGTGTCTCTTTACTGTTCACAGTGTCTCATTACTGTTCACAGTGTCTCTTTACTGTTCACAGTGTCTCTTTACTGTCCACAGTGTCTCTTTACTGTTCACAGTGTCTCTTTACTGTTCACAGTGTCTCTTTACTGTTCACAGTGTCTCTTTACTGTTCTCAGTGTCTCTTCACTGTTTACAGTGTCTCTTTACTGTTTACAGTGTCTCTTTACTGTTATCTTTCTCGTTGTTTTATCTTTTTTTCTCCAATCCATTTGTTGTGTTTTGTCGTGTGGTGGAATTTCTATTTCTTCTTTGGAGTTTCAATAACATTAGTGAGGAATTATTAGCACCATTGGATTGACAGAACATTTGGAACTGAAACACAAGTCACTGCTACGTTTTATTTCAACCTGTTTGGTTAAAAATACTTTATCTGCATATTAGCTACAAATGAATTACATCTACTTGTGTGTGAATATGATAGACATTTTGTAACGCAGTAAGCGGTTAATTAGTATCTCTTGTTCTAAAGTACTTCTTTATTGTGCACGGATAAGAACAGTAATGTGGTTTAGTAAAGAGTGAAGTGCGCTGTTTCTAAAGTTCAAATAATTTCTTTCATTTCCTCAGCTGTAAAACATATCATTTCTCGGACAAAACTCAATATCTCCCTTCAAAATCAAAAAATTTCAATTTTATCGTTCTTCGATTGGTGATTGGTCATCTCCTTCCCTAACGATAATTTATTCAAAGAATTATTCCATCGCTGTCTTATCATAAAATTTAAACGCGTTTTCTCAGAGGGAAAATATAGTTTTTACACAAACATTGAAGAATCGTATCGCGAAATTAGAATGTTTTACGTACTATGAATTTTGACTGATTCAGTCATCTTTTTCACCGTATTTACCTTTATATCATCTCCCGACACAGTTTAGTGACTGGGTCGTACCTGTGAAGTGTTTGCAGTGACACACACAATGGATGTTTAAGTGACTAATATCAGCCACAGAGTAAACACTTCAGGAGTTGATACAGCGGGGAGAAGAGATCTTTGCTAGCCTACATATTAATGGGTACTATATGGTTCACTATTTATATCTATCCTCCCTATCAATAGGTACTATGGTTCACTATGTATATCTATCCTCCCTATTAATAGGTACTATGGTTCACTATGTATATCTATCCTCCCTATCAATAGGTACTATATGGTTCACTATGTATATCTATCCTCCCTATCAATAGGTACTATATGGTTCACTATGTATATCTATCCTCCCTATTAATAGGTACTATGGTTCACTATGTATATCTATCCTCCCTATAAATAGGTACTATATGGTTCACTATGTATATCTATCCTCCCTATCAATAGGTACTATGGTTCACTATGTAAATCTCTCTTCCCTATCAATAGGTACTATGGTTCACTATGTATATCTATCCTCCCTCTTAATAGGTACTATGGTTCACTATGTATATCTATCCTTCCTATCAATAGGTACTATGGTTCACTATGTATATCTATCCTTCCTATTAATAGGTACTATGGTTCACTATGTATATCTATCCTTCCTATCAATAGGTACTATGGTTCACTATGTATATCTATCCTACCTATCAATAGGTACTATGGTTCACTATGTATATCTATCCTCCCTATTAATAGGTCCTATGGTTCACTATGCTTGTACCCAAACACATACTACTGTACTCGTGATTTAAATTCTTCAAAGCTTATTTGTTGTAATACAATTTGATTAGTTATGCCTGATTACGCATTCTAATGTTTTACTACACCTATATAACCTCAACATCTAATTGATATCTGAACTAAAATATTTATAGTTAATCTAACTACTATTGCATGAGAAATTTCAAAACAGATTTTACTTTCTGATGACATAGGGTTGTGACAATATGCTTTTAAAATTATAGATCAGGATAACATTATAAAGAGTGAGAGAATTAAACAACATTTAATCGTTCAACACGAGCAGTTTATATACTATATAGTATTCGATACCTTTTCATTTCGTTCGTCATATGTCATAGACATAGTCTTACTCTAAAATATTCTTTGGATTTATAATTTTAAAAGCATATTATTCCAACCCTACTAGTGACTATCTTTCAGGCTGTACAATAGCAGTCTTAATAAGGATAAATCCCAACCGATTAAGAGATTCGTATCTCAAACCATGAAAAACGATTCATCAGTAGAAAACCTGAAATTTGAATGAATTCATTTATGTAGCTATTCAATTATTTATTTTCTAAAGCACTATATGCTATTTCATTTATCAACATTTCGAAATATTTAAACTTTATATTTTCTCTCAAACATACTCAAACTGCCTCTCATGTCTTTTTGATTTTTTAATAATAAAGTAAACAATACAAACTTGCCAGGAATGGACTAATATGTAACTAAAATTCTCTTTAAAAACATAACCACAAATCTTACCGCAAATACTCCCTTGTTCAAAACTCAAATCTCTCCGATACTGCTTAATGACGCATCCGTTTGATGCCTGAGAGTATATCCATTGATTTCAAATATTGAGAAAGGTCTTCGATACGGACGAATGAGTAACACTCTCACCACCATTGCTATAATTGTTACGACAAACGTCATGAGATGAACAACTCTTATTTTGGCTACAGTTGAGATTAAATAATCATTTAAAATAGTAA
Organism: Caprella mutica; assembly: GCA_947561585.1. Classification (NCBI taxonomy): domain Eukaryota; kingdom Metazoa; phylum Arthropoda; class Malacostraca; order Amphipoda; family Caprellidae; genus Caprella; species Caprella mutica. Next base: position 18,199 of record CANNZV010002266.1, read on the forward strand.
ATGATCTACATAAATCTAATTTATTCTGATATCTTATACTTCTCTGTAATCATCTTATTTACGATATCTTTGCAGTACTGAGTACACGGACACTCGCAGTATTCGCAAAGTGGACGTTATTTCAGATTATCAACCAACCTGATCATCAGGATTTCTGATTGACTTTTTAACCTATGTTTTACCATCCACTTTCCCATTACTGTGAGTGTAACTAAGTGTCTGAGAACTGCAAAGCTCTCCCATATTTTTTTCATTTATTGCACACACAATTATTGATAATAAACACGAAAAAAATCCGAATTTTAATAATTTCCAGTCAATTCATCGAGTGCCAATGGTTGCAATTCATCGAAGCTTCGAATATTATTTTGGTGAAGTAAGAACAATAGAATTAGAAGTTAGAGGCACTTCTCCTCACATCCATTCTATGAGAGACACTCGAGAAACTTGGAGAGAAGTTCAGTGCTGACACCAGCATGTGCTGGAACTGCAGTGACAGCAATGCACTGTAGTGACAGCAATGCACTGCAGTGACAGCAATGCACTGCAGTGACAGCAATGCACTGTAGTGACAGCAATGCACTGTAGTGACAGCAATGCACTGCAGTGACAGCAATGCACTGCAGTGACAGCAATGCTCTGCAAAGACAGCAATGCTCTGCAGTGACAGAAATGCACTGCAGTGACAGCAATGCACTGCAGTGACAGCAATGCACTGCAGTGACAGCAATGCTCTGCTGTGACAGCAACGCTCTGCAGTGACAGCAACGCTCTGCAGTGACATCAACGCTCTGCAGTGACAGCAATGCTCTGCTGTGACAGCAACGCTCTGCAGTGACAGCAATGCTCTGCAGTGACAGCAATGCTCTGCAGCGACAACAATGCACTGCAGTGACAGCAATGCTCTGCAGTGACAGCAACGCTCTGCAGTAACAGCAACGCTCTACAGTGACAGCAACGCTCTGCAGTGACATCAACGCTCTGCAGTGACAGCAATGCTCTGCTGTGACAGCAACGCTCTGCAGTGACAGCAATGCTCTGCAGTGACAGCAATGCTCTGCAGCGACAACAATGCTCTGCAGTGACAGCAATGCTCTGCAGTGACAGCAATGCTCTGCTGTCACAGCAACGCTCTGCAGTGACAGCAATGCTCTGCAGTGACAGCAATGCTCTGTAGTGACAGCAATGCTCTGCAGTGACAGCAATGCTCTGCAGTGACAGCAACGCTCTGCAGTGACAGCAACGCTCTGCAGTGACAGCAATGCTTTGCAGTGACAGCAATGCTTTGCAGTGACAGCAATGCTCTGCGGTGACAGCAATGCTCTGCAGTGACAGCAATGCTCTGCTGTGACAGCAATGCTCTGCAGTGACAGCAATGCTCTGCAGTGACAGCAACGCTCTGCAGTAACAGCAACGCTCTACAGTGACAGCAACGCTCTGCAGTGACATCAACGCTCTGCAGTGACAGCAATGCTCTGCTGTGACAGCAACGCTCTGCAGTGACAGCAACGCTCTGCAGTGACAGCAACGCTCTGCAGTGACAGCAACGCTCTGCAGTAACAGCAACGCTCTGCAGTGACAGCAATGCTCTGCTGTGACAGCAACGCTCTGCAGTGACAGCAATGCTCTGCAGTGACAGCAATGCTCTGCAGTGACAACAATGCTCTGCAGTGACAGCAATGCTCTGCAGTGACAGCAATGCTCTGCTGTCACAGCAACGCTCTGCTGTCACAGCAACGCTCTGCAGTGACAGCAATGCTCTGCAGTGACAGCAATGCTCTGCAGTGACAGCAATGCTCTGCAGTGACAGCAATGCTCTGCAGTGACAGCAACGCTCTGCAGTGACAGCAACGCTCTGCAGTGACAGCAATGCTTTGCAGTGACAGCAATGCTTTGCAGTGACAGCAATGCTCTGCGGTGACAGCAATGCTCTGCAGTGACAGCAATGCCCTGCAGTGACAGCAATGCACTGCAGTGACAGAAATGCACTTCAGTGACAGCAATGCACTGCAGTGACAGCGATGCCCTGCAGTGACAGCAATGCACTGCAGTGACAGAAATGCACTTCAGTGACAGCAATGCACTGCAGTGACAGCAATGCACTGCAGTGACAGCAATGCACTGCAGTGACAGCAATGCACTGCAGTGACAGCAATGCACTGCAGTGACACCAATGCACTGCAGTGACAGCAATGCACTGCAGTGACAGCAATGCACTGCAGTGACAGCAATGCACTGCAGTGACAGCAATGCACTGCAGTGACAGCAATGCACTGCAGTGACAGCAATGCACTGCAGTGACAGCAATGCACTGCAGTGAGATCAATGCACTGCAGTGACAGGAATGCACTGCAGTGACAGCAATGCACTCTAGTGACAGCAATGCACTGCAGTGACAGCAATGCACTGCAGTGACAGCAATGCACTGCAGTGACAGCAATGCACTGCAGTGACACCAATGCACTGCAGTGACAGCAATGCACTGCAGTGACAGCAATGCACTGCAGTGACAGCAATGCACTGCAGTGACAGCAATGCACTGCAGTGACAGCAATGCACTGCAGTGACAGCAATGCACTGCAGTGACAGCAATGCACTGCAGTGAGATCAATGCACTGCAGTGACAGGAATGCACTGCAGTGACAGCAATGCACTCTAGTGACAGCAATGCACTGCAGTGACAGCAATGCACTGCAGTGACAGTGCATTTCATTATTTTTTGCATTATTACTGCAATTTTTTATCGTCGAATAAGAAAACCAAATATTTGTCATTACCAAGATTGAAACTGAAAAAAAATACGTTTGATCAATTATTGATTTTATTTCCACTTGTTTTATTCTTTTTAATTCTCTAGAAATATCTGATAAAATAATAATCTATATTTGGTACAAAGAATTTAATGATTAATTTTTTCACTAGGAATTTAAAGACGATAAAAGAAAAATGAAATGATACTTTTCAGAGTTTTCGATATGGAAGGGGATATTTTGTCAAATATTTTCAAGATATTTAACAAATAATTTAATTAAAAGCACACTATTTTGTATAATGTGAATAATTAGTGATATGCTTAGATAACTTTATAAATCAAAGCACATGGGGTTCCCATCCCTGCCATCAACTGTTATTACACCTTCTGGTGTTGAAATGAGATATAGCCTTTTCCGCACTTTCCTGAATCAGGTCTACTCTTTCCCAAATCAGGTCTACTCTTTCTCGAATCAGGTCTACTCTTTCTCGAATCAGGTCTACTCTTTCTCGAGTCAGGTCTACTCTTTCCCAAATCAGGTCTACTCTTTCTCGAGTCAGGTCTACTCTTTCCCAAATCAGGTCTACTCTTTCTCGAATCAGATCTACTCTTTCCCAAATCAGGTCTACTCTTTCCCAAATCAGGTCTACTCTTTCTCGAATCAGGTCTACTCTTTCTCGAGTCAGGTCTACTCTTTCCCAAATCAGGTCTACTCTTTCCCAAATCAGGTCTACTCTTTCTCGAATCAGGTCTACTCTTTCTCGAGTCAGGTCTACTCTTTCCCAAATCAGGTCTACTCTTTCTCGAGTCAGGTCTACTCTTTCTCGAGTCAGGTCTACTCTTTCCCAAATCAGGTCTACTCTTTCTCGAGTCAGGTCTACTCTTTCCTGAATCAGGTCTACTCTTTCCCAAATCAGGTCTACTCTTTCCCAAATCAGGTCTACTCTTTCCCAAATCAGGTCTACTCTTTCTCGAATCAGGTCTACTCTTTCTCGAGTCAGGTCTACTCTTTCCCAAATCAGGTCTACTCTTTCCCAAATCAGGTCTACTCTTTCTCGAATCAGGTCTACTCTTTCTCGAGTCAGGTCTACTCTTTCCCAAATCAGGTCTACTCTTTCTCGAGTCAGGTCTACTCTTTCCCAAATCAGGTCTACTCTTTCCCAAATCAGGTCTACTCTTTCTCGAATCAGGTCTACTCTTTCCCAAATCAGGTCTACTCTTTCCCAAATCAGGTCTACTCTTTCTCGAATCAGGTCTACTCTTTCTCGAGTCAGGTCTACTCTTTCCCAAATCAGGTCTACTCTTTCTCGTATCAGATCTACTCTTTCCCAAATCATTACATGTTATGTTCTGTTCTCTTTTCTGTAGTAATCTAACTGACCCTTTTTGCTGAATGGTGTAGTTATACATTGGTGTCAAAAAATAATAACTGGTTATTTACCAGCTTTCACTTACAGTGTAATTGGTAAATAGTAATTAAATCAATTATGGAAATAAAAAATTGAATTATTATGTGATGAAGTCACATATACCCACAGTCCCACACAAGATATCATTGCATATTATACCAATTCAATGTATTCACATCGTGTATAAATAAAAATAATATATATAACAAGTACACATATATACAAAAGACCCAGTGCAGTTACCAAACGCAAATCACACAGTATTGTCTGTATGATTCACACAGTATTGTCTGTATGATTCACACAGTATTGTCTGTATGATTCACACAGTATTGTCTGTATGATTCACACAGTATTGTCTGTATGATTCACACAGTATTGTCTGTATGATTCAAACAGTATTGTCTGTATGATTCACATAGTATTGTCTGTATGATTCACACAGTATTGTCTGTATGATTCAAACAGTATTGTCTGTATGATTCACACAGTATTGTCTGTATGATTCACACAGTATTGTCTGTATGATTCACACAGTATTGTCTGTATGATTCACACAGTATTGTCTGTATGATTCACACAGTATTGTCTGTATGATTCACACAGTATTGTCTGTATGATTCACACAGTATTGTCTGTATGATTCACATAGTATTGTCTGTATGATTCACACAGTATTGTCTGTATGATTCAAACAGTATTGTCTGTATGATTCACACAGTATTGTCTGTATGATTCACACAGTATTGTCTGTATGATTCACACAGTATTGTCTGTATGATTCACACAGTATTGTCTGTATGATTCACACAGTATTGTCTGTATGATTCACACAGTATTGTCTGTATGATTCACACAGTATTGTGTGTATGGATTCACACAGTATTGTCTGTATGATTCACACAGTATTGTCTGTATGATTCACACAGTATTGTGTGTATGGATTCACACAGTATTGTCTGTATGATTCACACAGTATTGTCTTTATGATTCACACAGTATTGTCTGTATGATTCACACAGTATTGTCTGTATGATTCAAACAGTATTGTCTGCATGATTCACACAGTATTATATGTATGATTCACACAGTATTGTCTGTATGATTCACACAGTATTGTCTGTATGATTCAAACAGTATTGTCTGTATGATTCACATAGTATTGTCTGTATGATTCAAACAGTATTGTCTGTATGATTCACACAGTATTGTCTGTATGATTCACACAGTATTGTCTGTATGATTCACACAGTATTGTCTGTATGATTCATACAGTGTTGTCTGTATGATTCACACAGTATTGTCTGTATGATTCAAACAGTATTGTCTGCATGATTCACACAGTATTGTCTGTATGATTCAAACAGTATTGTCTGCATGATTCACACAGTATTGTCTGTATGATTCACACAGTATTGTCTGAATGATTCACACAGTATTGTCTGTATGATTCACACAGTATTGTCTGTATGATTCACACAGTATTGTCTGTATGATTCACACAGTATTGTCTGTATGATTCACACAGTATTGTGTGTATGATTCACACAGTATTGTGTGTATGGATTCACACAGTATTGTCTGTATGATTCACACAGTATTGTCTGTATGATTCACACAGTATTGTGTGTATGGATTCACACAGTATTGTCTGTATGATTCACACAGTATTGTCTGTATGATTCACACAGTATTGTCTGTATGATTCACACAGTATTGTATGTATGATTCAAACAGTATTGTCTGCATGATTCACACAGTATTGTCTGTATGATTCACACAGTATTGTCTGTATGATTCACACAGTATTGTCTGTATGATTCAAACAGTATTGTCTGTATGATTCACATAGTATTGTCTGTATGATTCACACAGTATTGTCTGTATGATTCACACAGTATTGTCTGTATGATTTACACAGTATTATCTGTATGATTCACACAGTATTGTCTGTATGATTCACACAGTATTGTCTGTATGATTCACACAGTATTGTCTGTATGATTCACACAGTATTGTTTGTATGATTCACACAGTATTGTGTGTATGGATTCACACAGTATTGTCTGTATGATTCACACAGTATTGTGTGTATGGATTCACACAGTATTGTCTGTATGAATCAAACAGTATTGTCTGTATGATTCACACAGTATTGTCTGTATGATTCACACAGTATTGTCTGTATGATTCACACAGTATTGTCTGTATGATTCACACAGTATTGTCTGTATGATTCACACAGTATTGTCTGTATGATTCAAACAGTATTGTCTGTATGATTCACACAGTATTGTCTGTATGATTCACACAGTATTGTCTGTATGATTCACACAGTATTGTCTGTATGATTCACACAGTATTGTCTGTATGATTCACACAGTATTGTCTGTATGATTCACACAGTATTGTCTGTATGATTCACACAGTATTGTCTGTATGATTCACACAGTATTGTCTGTATGATTCACACAGTATTGTCTGTATGATTCACACAGTATTGTCTGTATGATTCAAACAGTATTGTCTGTATGATTCACACAGTATTGTCTGTATGATTCACATAGTATTGTCTGTATGATTCACACAGTATTGTCTTTATGATTCACACAGTATTGTCTGTATGATTCATACAGTATTGTCTGTATGATTCACACAGTATTGTCTGTATGATTCACACAGTATTGTCTGTATGATTCACACAGTATTGTCTGTATGATTCACACAGTATTGTCTGTATGATTCAAACAGTATTGTCTGTATGATTCACACAGTATTGTCTGTTTGATTCACACAGTATTGTCTGTATGATTCACACAGTATTGTCTGTATGATTCACACAGTATTGTCTGTATGATTCACACAGTATTGTCTGTATGATTCACACAGTATTGTCTGTATGATTCACACAGTATTGTCTGTATGATTCAAACAGTATTGTCTGTATGATTCAAACAGTACTGTCTGTATGATTCACACAGTATTGTCTGTATGATTCACACAGTATTGTCTGTATGATTCACACAGTATTGTCTGTATGATTCATATAGTATTGTCTGTATGATTCACACAGTATTGTCTGTATGATTCACACAGTATTGTCTGTATGATTCACACAGTATTGTCTGTATGATTCACACAGTATTGTCTGTATGATTCACACAGTATTGTCTGTATGATTCACACAGTATTGTCTGTATGATTCACACAGTATTGTCTGTATGATTCAAACAGTATTGTCTGTATGATTCACACAGTATTGTCTGTATGATTCACACAGTATTGTCTGTATGATTCACACAGTATTGTCTGTATGATTCACACAGTATTGTCTGTATGATTCACACAGTATTGTCTGTATGATTCACACAGTATTGTCTGTATGATTCACACAGTATTGTCTGTATGATTCACACAGTATTGTCTGTATGATTCACACAGTATTGTCTGTATGATTCACACAGTATTGTCTGTATGATTCAAACAGTATTGTCTGTATGATTCACACAGTATTGTCTGTATGATTCACATAGTATTGTCTGTATGATTCAAACAGTATTGTCTGTATGATTCACACAGTATTGTCTTTATGATTCACACAGTATTGTCTGTATGATTCATACAGTATTGTCTGTATGATTCACACAGTATTGTCTGTATGATTCACACAGTATTGTCTGTATGATTCACACAGTATTGTCTGTATGATTCACACAGTATTGTCTGTATGATTCAAACAGTATTGTCTGTATGATTCACACAGTATTGTCTGTTTGATTCACACAGTATTGTCTGTATGATTCACACAGTATTGTCTGTATGATTCACACAGTATTGTCTGTATGATTCACACAGTATTGTCTGTATGATTCACACAGTATTGTCTGTATGATTCACACAGTATTGTCTGTATGATTCACACAGTATTGTCTGTATGATTCAAACAGTATTGTCTGTATGATTCACACAGTATTGTCTGTTTGATTCACACAGTATTGTCTGTATGATTCACACAGTATTGTCTGTATGATTCACACAGTATTGTCTGTATGATTCACACAGTATTGTCTGTATGATTCACACAGTATTGTCTGTATGATTCACACAGTATTGTCTGTATGATTCACACAGTATTGTCTGTATGATTCAAACAGTATTGTCTGTATGATTCACATAGTATTGTCTGTATGATTCACACAGTATTGTCTGTATGATTCAAACAGTATTGTCTGTATGATTCACACAGTATTGTCTGTATGATTCACACAGTATTGTCTGTATGATTCACACAGTATTGTCTGTATGATTCAAACAGTATTGTCTGTATGATTCACACAGTATTGTCTGTATGATTCACACAGTATTGTCTGTATGATTCACACAGTATTGTCTGTATGATTCACATAGTATTGTCTGTATGATTCACACAGTATTGTCTGTATGATTCAAACAGTATTGTCTGTATGATTCACACAGTATTGTCTGTATGATTCACACAGTATTGTCTGTATGATTCACACAGTATTGTCTGTATGATTCACACAGTATTGTCTGTATGATTCACACAGTATTGTCTGTATGATTCACACAGTATTGTCTGTATGATTCACACAGTATTGTGTGTATGGATTCACACAGTATTGTCTGTATGATTCACACAGTATTGTCTGTATGATTCACACAGTATTGTGTGTATGGATTCACACAGTATTGTCTGTATGATTCACACAGTATTGTCTTTATGATTCACACAGTATTGTCTGTATGATTCACACAGTATTGTCTGTATGATTCAAACAGTATTGTCTGCATGATTCACACAGTATTATATGTATGATTCACACAGTATTGTCTGTATGATTCACACAGTATTGTCTGTATGATTCAAACAGTATTGTCTGTATGATTCACATAGTATTGTCTGTATGATTCAAACAGTATTGTCTGTATGATTCACACAGTATTGTCTGTATGATTCACACAGTATTGTCTGTATGATTCACACAGTATTGTCTGTATGATTCATACAGTGTTGTCTGTATGATTCACACAGTATTGTCTGTATGATTCAAACAGTATTGTCTGCATGATTCACACAGTATTGTCTGTATGATTCAAACAGTATTGTCTGCATGATTCACACAGTATTGTCTGTATGATTCACACAGCATTGTCTGAATGATTCACACAGTATTGTCTGTATGATTCACACAGTATTGTCTGTATGATTCACACAGTATTGTCTGTATGATTCACACAGTATTGTCTGTATGATTCACACAGTATTGTGTGTATGATTCACACAGTATTGTGTGTATGGATTCACACAGTATTGTCTGTATGATTCACACAGTATTGTCTGTATGATTCACACAGTATTGTGTGTATGGATTCACACAGTATTGTCTGTATGATTCACACAGTATTGTCTGTATGATTCACACAGTATTGTCTGTATGATTCACACAGTATTGTATGTATGATTCAAACAGTATTGTCTGCATGATTCACACAGTATTGTCTGTATGATTCACACAGTATTGTCTGTATGATTCACACAGTATTGTCTGTATGATTCAAACAGTATTGTCTGTATGATTCACATAGTATTGTCTGTATGATTCACACAGTATTGTCTGTATGATTCACACAGTATTGTCTGTATGATTTACACAGTATTATCTGTATGATTCACACAGTATTGTCTGTATGATTCACACAGTATTGTCTGTATGATTCACACAGTATTGTCTGTATGATTCACACAGTATTGTTTGTATGATTCACACAGTATTGTGTGTATGGATTCACACAGTATTGTCTGTATGATTCACACAGTATTGTCTGTATGATTCCCACAGTATTGTGTGTATGGATTCACACAGTATTGTCTGTATGATTCACACAGTATTATCTGTATGATTCACACAGTATTGTCTGTATGATTCACACAGTATTGTCTGTAAGAATCAAACAGTATTGTCTGCATGATTCACACAGTATTGTCTGTATGATTCACACAGTATTGTCTGTATGATTCACACAGTATTGTCTGTATGATTCAAACAGTATTGTCTGTATAATTCACATAGTATTGTCTGTATGATTCAAACAGTATTGTCTGTATGATTCACACAGTATTGTCTGTATGATTCACACAGTATTGTCTGTATGATTCACACAGTATTGTCTGTATGATTCAAACAGTATTGTCTGTATGATTCACACAGTATTGTGTGTATGATTCACACAGTATTGTCTGTATGATTCACACAGTATTGTCTGTACGATTCACATAGTATTGTCTGCATGATTCAAACAGTATTGTCTGTATGATTCACACAGTATTGTCTGTATGATTCACACAGTATTGTGTGTATGGATTCACACAGTATTGTCTGTATGATTCAAACAGTATTGTCTGTATGATTCACACAGTATTGTCTGTATGATTCACACAGTATTGTCTGTATGATTCACACAGTATTGTCTGTATGATTCACACAGTATTGTCTGTATGATTCACACAGTATTGTCTGTATGATTCACACAGTATTGTGTTTATGGATTCACACAGTATTGTCTGTATGATTCACACAGTATTGTCTGTATGATTCACACAGTATTGTGTGTATGGATTCACACAGTATTGTCTGTATGAATCAAACAGTATTGTCTGTATGATTCACACAGTATTGTCTGTATGATTCACACAGTATTGTCTGTATGATTCAAACAGTATTGTCTGTATGATTCACACAGTATTGTCTGTATGATTCACACAGTATTGTCTGTATGATTCACACAGTATTGTCTGTATGATTCACACAGTATTGTCTGTATGATTCACACAGTATTGTCTGTATGATTCACACAGTATTGTCTGTATGATTCAAACAGTATTGTCTGTATGATTCACACAGTATTGTCTGTATGATTCACACAGTATTGTCTGTATGATTCACACAGTATTGTCTGTATGATTCACACAGTATTGTCTGTATGATTCACACAGTATTGTCTGTATGATTCACACAGTATTGTCTGTATGATTCACACAGTATTGTCTGTATGATTCACACAGTATTGTCTGTATGATTCACACAGTATTGTCTGTATGATTCACACAGTATTGTCTGTATGATTCAAACAGTATTGTCTGTATGATTCACACAGTATTGTCTGTATGATTCACATAGTATTGTCTGTATGATTCAAACAGTATTGTCTGTATGATTCACACAGTATTGTCTTTATGATTCACACAGTATTGTCTGTATGATTCATACAGTATTGTCTGTATGATTCACACAGTATTGTCTGTATGATTCACACAGTATTGTCTGTATGATTCACACAGTATTGTCTGTATGATTCACACAGTATTGTCTGTATGATTCAAACAGTATTGTCTGTATGATTCACACAGTATTGTCTGTTTGATTCACACAGTATTGTCTGTATGATTCACACAGTATTGTCTGTATGATTCACACAGTATTGTCTGTATGATTCACACAGTATTGTCTGTATGATTCACACAGTATTGTCTGTATGATTCACACAGTATTGTCTGTATGATTCACACAGTATTGTCTGTATGATTCAAACAGTATTGTCTGTATGATTCACACAGTATTGTCTGTTTGATTCACACAGTATTGTCTGTATGATTCACACAGTATTGTCTGTATGATTCACACAGTATTGTCTGTATGATTCACACAGTATTGTCTGTATGATTCACACAGTATTGTCTGTATGATTCACACAGTATTGTCTGTATGATTCACACAGTATTGTCTGTATGATTCAAACAGTATTGTCTGTATGATTCACATAGTATTGTCTGTATGATTCACACAGTATTGTCTGTATGATTCAAACAGTATTGTCTGTATGATTCACACAGTATTGTCTGTATGATTCACACAGTATTGTCTGTATGATTCACACAGTATTGTCTGTATGATTCAAACAGTATTGTCTGTATGATTCACACAGTATTGTCTGTATGATTCACACAGTATTGTCTGTATGATTCACACAGTATTGTCTGTATGATTCACATAGTATTGTCTGTATGATTCACACAGTATTGTCTGTATGATTCAAACAGTATTGTCTGTATGATTCACACAGTATTGTCTGTATGATTCACACAGTATTGTCTGTATGATTCACACAGTATTGTCTGTATGATTCACACAGTATTGTCTGTATGATTCACACAGTATTGTCTGTATGATTCACACAGTATTGTCTGTATGATTCACACAGTATTGTGTGTATGGATTCACACAGTATTGTCTGTATGATTCACACAGTATTGTCTGTATGATTCACACAGTATTGTGTGTATGGATTCACACAGTATTGTCTGTATGATTCACACAGTATTGTCTTTATGATTCACACAGTATTGTCTGTATGATTCACACAGTATTGTCTGTATGATTCAAACAGTATTGTCTGCATGATTCACACAGTATTATATGTATGATTCACACAGTATTGTCTGTATGATTCACACAGTATTGTCTGTATGATTCAAACAGTATTGTCTGTATGATTCACATAGTATTGTCTGTATGATTCAAACAGTATTGTCTGTATGATTCACACAGTATTGTCTGTATGATTCACACAGTATTGTCTGTATGATTCACACAGTATTGTCTGTATGATTCATACAGTGTTGTCTGTATGATTCACACAGTATTGTCTGTATGATTCAAACAGTATTGTCTGCATGATTCACACAGTATTGTCTGTATGATTCAAACAGTATTGTCTGCATGATTCACACAGTATTGTCTGTATGATTCACACAGCATTGTCTGAATGATTCACACAGTATTGTCTGTATGATTCACACAGTATTGTCTGTATGATTCACACAGTATTGTCTGTATGATTCACACAGTATTGTCTGTATGATTCACACAGTATTGTGTGTATGATTCACACAGTATTGTGTGTATGGATTCACACAGTATTGTCTGTATGATTCACACAGTATTGTCTGTATGATTCACACAGTATTGTGTGTATGGATTCACACAGTATTGTCTGTATGATTCACACAGTATTGTCTGTATGATTCACACAGTATTGTCTGTATGATTCACACAGTATTGTATGTATGATTCAAACAGTATTGTCTGCATGATTCACACAGTATTGTCTGTATGATTCACACAGTATTGTCTGTATGATTCACACAGTATTGTCTGTATGATTCAAACAGTATTGTCTGTATGATTCACATAGTATTGTCTGTATGATTCACACAGTATTGTCTGTATGATTCACACAGTATTGTCTGTATGATTTACACAGTATTATCTGTATGATTCACACAGTATTGTCTGTATGATTCACACAGTATTGTCTGTATGATTCACACAGTATTGTCTGTATGATTCACACAGTATTGTTTGTATGATTCACACAGTATTGTGTGTATGGATTCACACAGTATTGTCTGTATGATTCACACAGTATTGTCTGTATGATTCCCACAGTATTGTGTGTATGGATTCACACAGTATTGTCTGTATGATTCACACAGTATTATCTGTATGATTCACACAGTATTGTCTGTATGATTCACACAGTATTGTCTGTAAGAATCAAACAGTATTGTCTGCATGATTCACACAGTATTGTCTGTATGATTCACACAGTATTGTCTGTATGATTCACACAGTATTGTCTGTATGATTCAAACAGTATTGTCTGTATAATTCACATAGTATTGTCTGTATGATTCAAACAGTATTGTCTGTATGATTCACACAGTATTGTCTGTATGATTCACACAGTATTGTCTGTATGATTCACACAGTATTGTCTGTATGATTCAAACAGTATTGTCTGTATGATTCACACAGTATTGTGTGTATGATTCACACAGTATTGTCTGTATGATTCACACAGTATTGTCTGTACGATTCACATAGTATTGTCTGCATGATTCAAACAGTATTGTCTGTATGATTCACACAGTATTGTCTGTATGATTCACACAGTATTGTGTGTATGGATTCACACAGTATTGTCTGTATGATTCAAACAGTATTGTCTGTATGATTCACACAGTATTGTCTGTATGATTCACACAGTATTGTCTGTATGATTCACACAGTATTGTCTGTATGATTCACACAGTATTGTCTGTATGATTCACACAGTATTGTCTGTATGATTCACACAGTATTGTGTTTATGGATTCACACAGTATTGTCTGTATGATTCACACAGTATTGTCTGTATGATTCACACAGTATTGTGTGTATGGATTCACACAGTATTGTCTGTATGAATCAAACAGTATTGTCTGTATGATTCACACAGTATTGTCTGTATGATTCACACAGTATTGTCTGTATGATTCAAACAGTATTGTCTGCATGATTCAAACAGTATTGTCTGTATGATTCATATAGTATTGTCTGTATGATTCAAACAGTATTGTCTGTATGATTCACACAGTATTGTCTGTATGATTCACACAGTATTGTCTGTATGATTCACACAGTATTGTCTGTATGATTCAAACAGTATTGTCTGTATGATTCACACAGTATTGTCTGTATGATTCACACAGTATTGTCTGTATGATTCACACAGTATTGTCTGTATGATTCACACAGTATTGTCTGTATGATTCACACAGTATTGTCTGTATGATTCACACAGTATTGTCTGTATGATTCACACAGTATTGTCTGTATGATTCACACAGTATTGTCTGTATGATTCACACAGTATTGTCTGTATGATTCACACAGTATTGTCTGTATGATTCAAACAGTATTGTCTGTATGATTCACACAGTATTGTCTGTATGATTCACATAGTATTGTCTGTATGATTCACACAGTATTGTCTTTATGATTCACACAGTATTGTCTGTATGATTCATACAGTATTGTCTGTATGATTCACACAGTATTGTCTGTATGATTCACACAGTATTGTCTGTATGATTCACACAGTATTGTCTGTATGATTCACACAGTATTGTCTGTATGATTCAAACAGTATTGTCTGTATGATTCACACAGTATTGTCTGTTTGATTCACACAGTATTGTCTGTATGATTCACACAGTATTGTCTGTATGATTCACACAGTATTGTCTGTATGATTCACACAGTATTGTCTGTATGATTCACACAGTATTGTCTGTATGATTCACACAGTATTGTCTGTATGATTCAAACAGTATTGTAACAGGAAACTACAAACAGAGGGTAAATTAAGTACTCGATTCTTTGATAATAGTATATTAATAAATCTTATCATAGATTATCTGCAAGTACAACACCTAAGTTAATTATTAATAATAGATAAGGTACATATGGTCAAGTTTGTAGGTCAGACTATTGGAGACAATACTGTGAGTATAAACTCAGTCGTAAATCACAGAAAAGGGGAAAGTAGAGAGAATAAGAGGAAGGCTGTAACTAAGACCTGTTGGTTAATCACTGATTTTTAACGTAAATCTGTGCGTCCATCCAATCAATAATTACAGAAAAGGGAAAAGTAGAGAGGAAGGCTGTAACTAAGACCTGTTGGTTAATCACTGATTTTTAACGTAAATCTGTGCGTCCATCCAATCAATAATTACAGAAAAGGGAAAAAGTAATTTTGACCTTAGCCAAGAATTACTGAAAAGAGGGGAGAAAAAGATGTAACCTTGACCTCAGCCAAGAATTACCGAAAAGAGGGGAGATAAAGATGTAATTTTGACCTCAGCCATGAATTACTGAAAAGAGGGGAGAAAAAGATGTAACTTTGACCTCAGCCAAGAATTACTGAAAAGAGGGGAGAAAAAGATGTAACTTTGACCTCAGCCAAGAATTACCGAAAAGAGGGGAGATAAAGATGTAATTTTGACCTCAGCCAAGAATTACTGAAAAGAGGGGAGAAAAAGATGTAACTTTGACCTCAGCCAAGAATTACCGAAAAGAGGGGAGATAAAGATGTAATTTTGACCTCAGCCAAGAAATTACTGAAAAGAGGAGAGAGAAAGATGTAACATTGACCTCAGCCAAGAATTACCGAAAAGAGGGGAGAAAAAGATGTAACTTTGACCTCAGCCAAGAATTACCGAAAAGAGGGGAGAAAAAGATGTAACTTTGACCTCAGCCAAGAATTACAGAAAAGAGGGGAGAAAAAACAGAGAAAAGTTACTTCAATTCCAATAGCCTTTGAGGTATAAGTATTCCAACTTATTTTCCTCCCTTTGAACCAATTTCCATGTGGTTTAAGATCTCAACCTTATTTTTCCTCCTTTGAACCAACTTCCTTTGAGGGATAAGTATTCTAACTTATTTACCTAAATTTAGATTTCAAAATCTGGACCGATATCCTATTCAGACTGTGAAGAAATAATGAGATTACATCTCATTTTAATAAAATCCTAATTACATATATAATAATCAAAGACATATTTTATTACAATGAACATCTATGATGTAACACTAAAATAAATAATAAATACACAAAAAATAACATATATGATATAAATAAATGATACAAGACATTTGAAAACAAATTTCATGGGTAACTAATCTATTTACTTGGTTTATCTTTTTCATATTGCATCAAAGAATTTCGGGGTAAATATTGCCTAACAGGTGATATGAGTACTTACAAAAATATAATAAAATATATAACAATATTCTTAGATATATTATCACATGTAAAGGGTATATTAAGTCATTATAAATAGTTAAATAGCATTTAACTTATGCACAGAATAAACCTAGCATTTTTACTAAAAACTTCCAATTACAAACAAGATGATTAATTTTTCTACATTACATTTAATCTAAAGATTTAATACAAGTTTATGAAACCTAATATAAATAAATATCTTTAGTGACATACATTTTAATAGTTTTTATAATAGTTTAATAAACTTTGGATAGATGCGCACAAAAGGTGCGCATGAAATCGACTGATCTTTTAAGCTAATAATGTGGTCTTTATTATGTATATTAGCTTGTTATGGAAAATTTATTATTTAATACAGTTTATCTATTAACTTTAAAGTAGTTTTACATTATTTAATAGATTGAGCAATGATTATTGACTATATAAAGAAGGAATTAATAAGAGTGTTATAAAGTAATATGTTAAATACTTTCAGTCATTTTAAGTGCAGTACTCGGTTAATTAATTAGATTCACCACATAGGTGGCATGTGTGTTATGACTTATGGAACCTAATTCACTCAATTATTATTTAAAGTAGAGCTAGTTTAATATAGTTGTTAATAGTTAAAATGATTATATGTAATATTTTAAAGTATTTTAATTTAGTAATGAAAATAAACAAAAAAAATAAATGTTGAAAATTTGACGTCCGTTACACTCTCCCCAACTTAAAATTTGCTGTCCCAGCAAAACAAAAAATAATGAAATGATAGATAATCTACTCACTTTACATATAAAAAAAAACTTATTTACGTCTCTCAATATTATACTAACTGCCAGTCTATTCACCTAAATCTCAAAAACTAAACTTCGTATTTTATAATGAAACTTAACCTAATTTAACAAAAAAACTACCTCATAATAACGAAACACATAACTTAATAATATTCTTAATATACTCAAATGCAGCTGATTTGAAGATTTGCCAGTCTTCTTGGATCAAGCGTTAGATGTAGGATCTCCAAGATGATCCTCAAGATGGTAATCAGCACTGCTGTCCGATGCGCTGATAAATCTCCCAACATTTGGTCCCAATCTTCTTCGTATGACAGACTTGTACCTTTCAGTCGTCTGGCTTTGTGAATTTTCATGATTCCAGATGAAACAATTGGATCAAGAGAACGTTTGACAAATTCGATTCGTCTGCCTTCTACTGTTGAGTAATTCTCCTCAGATGAAGGATGTGATGATGCTTTAACAAATGTGTCACAGTCACCTTCCACTTTCAGTGAAGTTTCTGGATGATCTTGAAAATACATTTGATTCATCAATGTATCGAGAACTTCATGGTAATTGAATCTTGGTTCACAGTGGTCATCATCACTCTGTTCGAGTACAGTATGTGTTGAACACGAGTCAATTGAATCGTCATCATTAAGAAGAGATGGACTAACAATTGTGCCTGTGTCGCCTTCCACTTTCAGTGAAGTTTCGGCTCGATCTTCAGGACACTCTTGATTTATTGAAATCTCATGAACTCGATGGCAATTGAGACTTGATTCACAGTTGCCAACATCAAACTCTTTGATTGCAGTAATTGGTGTGCACGAGACATTTGAATCGTCTTCATTTGAAAATGCATACAGATTACTACAAGCAGGTGCAATTTTCTCAAAATTGCTTTCTTTGACAAACAAGGTAGAAATATCAAGCGACTCCTCATCAACACGAGGAGACGATTCGAAGATTAATGAATGGAACATTTTTTCATTCTGAGCATCAATTAGCTTTTTGAGAGGAGAACTGTCTCCAAACAACGGATCAGTTTCACTGCAGTCTGTATCAGGTCTCTGGGAATCATCCTCATTAGATGAAGCAGCAATAACGGTAAACTCGTGAAATATTTCACTATGCATGAGAGATGGAACATCTTTGTCTTCAGGTTCGTCGTCACTATTATCATCGCTTGATATGTAATAAGGATCACAGTTTTCTTCATACTGTCGAACGTCATTGACTTGGAACTTCGGATTTTCATAATCAAATTCTTGGAAATCAAAGTCAACTCCTCTACTCAGTAAAGTAGCTGATTGCACAGATATGTAATTTGCTAAATCACACAAACTTCCAGAATCTCTCTGATCTGCTCTGTCCATAAGAACAGGAGGAAGACCTCTAATGAAATAGTCTATAGCCATTAATTCAGCATGTTCTTCAGCACCCGGCCAAGCTTTGTTGGCAAGGTCAAAACAAGATGCAGCGAAGTCTAAGATTTCTTCATCTTGATCCCATTTAAGGCTCTCTAATTTAATCCGGGAAATTCTTTTTTCTTCTGAAGAATTTCTTCTTAGTAAAATAGTTAAAACATCGCTCCAACTATTTATTGAATCTCTCACAAGACGTACTCTTCGTCTACTGTTACTGTTGAGATATGCAAGAAAAACTTTAATCTTTTCATCATCATCTATTGCAAAAACAGAGCAATAATCCTCGTAATATTCGACGTAGTCATGAAGACTTTCGTTTTCTCTTTGGGTACGAGCCCCAAACCTAATTTCAAGGCGTTTATATGGTGCCATTTTAGTTGAAGGTTCTAGAAGAATAAATTCTACATTCTTTCCTGCTTATGACACAGGAGAAGGATCACAGGTACTTTTTCCAATGAAGGTGCAACAGTATCGGGTAAATTGACAGTGATGCCGGTTAGATACCTAATATGCTCTGAGCAACCTTATCCTGTCTACAGCGCCAAAAAAAAATTTACCCACTCTGTATGTAACAGGAAACTACAAACAGAGGGTAAATTAAGTACTCGATTCTTTGATAATAGTATATTAATAAATCTTATCATAGATTATCTGCAAGTACAACACCTAAGTTAATTATTAATAATAGATAAGGTACATATGGTCAAGTTTGTACGTCAGACTATTGGAGACAATACTGTGAGTATAAACTCAGTCGTAAATCACAGAAAAGGGGAAAGTAGAGAGAATAAGAGGAAGGCTGTAACTAAGACCTGTTGGTTAATCACTGATTTTTAACGTAAATCTGTGCGTCCATCCAATCAATAATTACAGAAAAGGGAAAAGTAGAGAGGAAGGCTGTAACTAAGACCTGTTGGTTAATCACTGATTTTTAACGTAAATCTGTGCGTCCATCCAATCAATAATTACAGAAAAGGGAAAAAGTAATTTTGACCTTAGCCAAGAATTACTGAAAAGAGGGGAGAAAAAGATGTAACCTTGACCTCAGCCAAGAATTACCGAAAAGAGGGGAGATAAAGATGTAATTTTGACCTCAGCCATGAATTACTGAAAAGAGGGGAGAAAAAGATGTAACTTTGACCTCAGCCAAGAATTACTGAAAAGAGGGGAGAAAAAGATGTAACTTTGACCTCAGCCAAGAATTACCGAAAAGAGGGGAGATAAAGATGTAATTTTGACCTCAGCCAAGAATTACTGAAAAGAGGGGAGAAAAAGATGTAACTTTGACCTCAGCCAAGAATTACCGAAAAGAGGGGAGATAAAGATGTAATTTTGACCTCAGCCAAGAAATTACTGAAAAGAGGAGAGAGAAAGATGTAACATTGACCTCAGCCAAGAATTACCGAAAAGAGGGGAGAAAAAGATGTAACTTTGACCTCAGCCAAGAATTACCGAAAAGAGGGGAGAAAAAGATGTAACTTTGACCTCAGCCAAGAATTACAGAAAAGAGGGGAGAAAAAACAGAGAAAAGTTACTTCAATTCCAATAGCCTTTGAGGTATAAGTATTCCAACTTATTTTCCTCCCTTTGAACCAATTTCCATGAGGTTTAAGATCTCAACCTTATTTTTCCTCCTTTGAACCAACTTCCTTTGAGGGATAAGTATTCTAACTTATTTACCTAAATTTAGATTTCAAAATCTGGACGGATATCCTATTCAGACTGTGAAGAAATAATGAGATTACATCTCATTTTAATAAAATCCTAATTACATATATAATAATCAAAGACATATTTTATTACAATGAACATCTATGATGTAACACTAAAATAAATAATAAATACACAAAAAATAACATATATGATATAAATAAATGATACAAGACATTTGAAAACAAATTTCATGGGTAACTAATCTATTTACTTGGTTTATCTTTTTCATATTGCATCAAAGAATTTCGGGGTAAATATTGCCTAACAGGTGATATGAGTACTTACAAAAATATAATAAAATATATAACAATATTCTTAGATATATTATCACATGTAAAGGGTATATTAAGTCATTATAAATAGTTAAATAGCATTTAACTTATGCACAGAATAAACCTAGCATTTTTACTAAAAACTTCCAATTACAAACAAGATGATTAATTTTTCTACATTACATTTAATCTAAAGATTTAATACAAGTTTATGAAACCTAATATAAATAAATATCTTTAGTGACATACATTTTAATAGTTTTTATAATAGTTTAATAAACTTTGGATAGATGCGCACAAAAGGTGCGCATGAAATCGACTGATCTTTTAAGCTAATAATGTGGTCTTTATTATGTATATTAGCTTGTTATGGAAAATTTATTATTTAATACAGTTTATCTATTAACTTTAAAGTAGTTTTACATTATTTAATAGATTGAGCAATGATTATTGACTATATAAAGAAGGAATTAATAAGAGTGTTATAAAGTAATATGTTAAATACTTTCAGTCATTTTAAGTGCAGTACTCGGTTAATTAATTAGATTCACCACATAGGTGGCATGTGTGTTATGACTTATGGAACCTAATTCACTCAATTATTATTTAAAGTAGAGCTAGTTTAATATAGTTGTTAATAGTTAAAATGATTATATGTAATATTTTAAAGTATTTTAATTTAGTAATGAAAATAAACAAAAAAAATAAATGTTGAAAATTTGACGTCCGTTACAGTATTGTCTGTATGATTCAAACAGTACTGTCTGTATGATTCACACAGTATTGTCTGTATGATTCACACAGTATTGTCTGTATGATTCACACAGTATTGTCTGTATGATTCATATAGTATTGTCTGTATGATTCACACAGTATTGTCTGTATGATTCACACAGTATTGTCTGTATGATTCACACAGTATTGTCTGTATGATTCACACAGTATTGTCTGTATGATTCACACAGTATTGTCTGTATGATTCACACAGTATTGTCTGTATGATTCACACAGTATTGTCTGTATGATTCAAACAGTATTGTCTGTATGATTCACACAGTATTGTCTGTATGATTCACACAGTATTGTCTGTATGATTCACACAGTATTGTCTGTATGATTCACACAGTATTGTCTGTATGATTCACACAGTATTGTCTGTATGATTCACACAGTATTGTCTGTATGATTCACACAGTATTGTCTGTATGATTCACACAGTATTGTCTGTATGATTCAAACAGTATTGTCTGTATGATTCACACAGTATTGTCTGTTTGATTCACACAGTATTGTCTGTATGATTCACACAGTATTGTCTGTATGATTCACACAGTATTGTCTGTATGATTCACACAGTATTGTCTGTATGATTCACACAGTATTGTCTGTATGATTCACACAGTATTGTCTGTATGATTCAAACAGTATTGTCTGTATGATTCAAACAGTACTGTCTGTATGATTCACACAGTATTGTCTGTATGATTCACACAGTATTGTCTGTATGATTCACACAGTATTGTCTGTATGATTCACACAGTATTGTCTGTATGATTCACACAGTATTGTCTGTATGATTCAAACAGTATTGTCTGTATGATTCACACAGTATTGTCTGTTTGATTCACACAGTATTGTCTGTATGATTCACACAGTATTGTCTGTATGATTCACACAGTATTGTCTGTATGATTCACACAGTATTGTCTGTATGATTCACACAGTATTGTCTGTATGATTCAAACAGTATTGTCTGTATGATTCACACAGTATTGTCTGTTTGATTCACACAGTATTGTCTGTATGATTCACACAGTATTGTCTGTATGATTCACACAGTATTGTCTGTATGATTCACACAGTATTGTCTGTATGATTCACACAGTATTGTCTGTATGATTCACACAGTATTGTCTGTATGATTCAAACAGTATTGTCTGTATGATTCAAACAGTACTGTCTGTATGATTCACACAGTATTGTTTGTATGATTCACACAGTATTGTCTGTATGATTCAAACAGTATTGTCTGTATGATTCACACAGTATTGTCTGTTTGATTCACACAGTATTGTCTGTATGATTCACACAGTATTGTCTGTATGATTCACACAGTATTGTCTGTATGATTCACACAGTATTGTCTGTATGATTCACACAGTATTGTCTGTATGATTCACACAGTATTGTCTGTATGATTCACACAGTATTGTCTGTATGATTCAAACAGTATTGTCTGTATGATTCAAACAGTACTGTCTGTATGATTCACACAGTATTGTCTGTATGATTCACACAGTATTGTCTGTATGATTCACACAGTATTGTCTGTATGATTCATATAGTATTGTCTGTATGATTCACACAGTATTATCTGTATGGATTTTAGTGTTCGTGACCTGAATGCTCAACAACCAATATTAATATTTAGCCAATTGGAATAGCTACAAATTTATTCATTGAATTTCGGTAGCGTTTAGAAGCGGCATGAAGAAATGCGTATTTATTATAT
The DNA here is from genome assembly GCA_947561585.1 of Caprella mutica. NCBI lineage: Eukaryota > Metazoa > Arthropoda > Malacostraca > Amphipoda > Caprellidae > Caprella > Caprella mutica. The sequence continues at coordinate 41,735 of CANNZV010002266.1, forward strand.
TAGAATGCGTATTTATTTTATTAGAATGCGTATTTATTTTATCAGAATGCGTATTTATTTTATTAGAATGCGTATTTATTTTATTAGAATGCGCATTTATTTTATCAGAATGCGTATTTATTTTATTAGAATGCGTATTTATTTTATCAGAATGCGTATTTATTTTATTAGAATGCGTATTTATTTTATTAGAATGCGTATTTATTAGAATGCATATTTATTTTATTAGAATGTGTATTTATTTTATTAGAATGCGTATTTATTTTATTAGAATGCGTATTTATTTTATCAGAATGCGTATTTATTTTATTAGAATGCGTATTTATTTTATTAGAATGCGTATTTATTAGAATGCATATTTATTTTATTAGAATGTGTATTTATTTTATTAGAATGCGTATTTATTTTATTAGAATGCGTATTCATTTTATTAGAATGCGTATTAATTTAATTAGAATGCGCATTTATTTTATCAGAATGCGTATTTATTTTATTAGAATGCGTATTTATTTAATTAGAATGCGCATTTATTTTATCAGAATGCGTATTTATTTTATTAGAATGCGCATTTATTTTATCAGAATGCGTATTTATTTTATTAGAATGCGCATTTATTTTATCAGAATGCGTATTTATTTTATTAGAATGCACATTTATTTTATTAGAATGCAAACCAAGGCACTATAATGAGGGTTACAAAAATAAATATATTGCATTTATTGGGTTGTTAGGGGGGTTTCAATGAACACGTAATTAAATAGTTAGGTGATGTGTTTTGCGGAGGTGCTTGACTTTGTTAGATCATGTTGAACACCATCCATATTACCACTGGAATTCACTTCAAGGTAATAGTCTTCCCTCCATATTCCCACTGGAATTCACTCCAAGGAAGCAGTCTCCCCTCCATATTCCCACTGGAATGCACTCCAAGGAAACAGTCTTCCCTCCATATTCCCACTGGAATTCACTCCAAGGTAATTGCCTCCATTCACAACTTAGGCAGAACTTTAGTCCTATTTGTCGTAACTCTGTAGGACTTAGTTTCAATGATGGAAATCATTGCCACCAAAGACAAATAAATGATAATGTCATGCTATTGGCACTCACTCGAATACAACGGGGAAATTGTGTTTGAAAAAGGATCTACCTACCTCCTAGTAGGATTTTTTAAAGTGGTTCGCTGTGGTACAAACCAATCAACCAGTGGTTGGTTCACAGAGAACCACGCTTTTTCATTGCATTTTCACTTTTTTCAGTTGTTATATAGTTTCCTTATATTATCAAAGTGACGTTTAAATGTAGTATATTCATCACTCTACTAGACCATATATGTTTTCATTTCCACAAGTATATACACTAGATATACGTTATGAACATGAAAGGTGATCCGTGGTTTTTCAATAATTTTCAGTTTAGGCCAGTGAGAAAAAAACTTTGGGAACCAATGACTGGTCCTAGACCAATTACTCAACATTAATTTGGAATACTCAAGATATTTTCTGTGGGTAAAGAATCTTTCACACGTTACACCCTTTACTCAAAAAGGTTAGATAGTAACTTTTCCCTATTCACCTCGTAATTGCCATCTCTCACGATGAATCACCTCTTCCATTGGTAAGATGAAAATCTCTACAGGTACTTAACTCGTTTAACTTAGTTATGGCCGATAGAACTCATAACGGCTCTAACTTACGGGTATTAACGTTCAACTTCTCCGTCAAGACTGATACTCTTCCTAAGGTCCGTACACACGTAGGGTTTTTTCAGTCTTTCCACCAGACTTTTTGCTAAGCTCCTCCTACTTTTTCCACGAGAATATAAGAAAAAACGATATAATTGTTGTTTATTTTAGTTGTTATCCATGATACCTGCAGGTATCATGGATACCAACTAAAATAAACAACAATTCCATGACAAACTAAAATAAACAACAATTCCTGCAGGTATCATGGATACCAACTAAAATAAACAACAATTATATCGTTTTTTTCTTATATTCTCGTGGAAAAAGTAGGAGGAGCTTAGCAAAAAGTCTGGTGGAAAGACTGAAAAAACCCTACGTGTGTACGGCCCTTTAGAGACTCCCTCAGCTCGAATATTTAGCCCCATATCTGTTATCGAAATATTAAGGAACAAGATATTAGACATGTTTATTTCTATTTCTACCCGCTGGACGCTATAAGGTTAATACACTAATCTAATGGTTGCCCTTACATTTCAAACGTACAAACACACACAGCAAACAATAAAAAGAAGTGCAGCCTGCATTTCCAAATTAAAACCTTCTGCCTGCAGGTCATCCGCCAAAAAACAACAAAATAAAAACTCCTACACTTTGTGAAGATTGTAAATAAAAGTTGGCAGAGTGGCTGTGTAACAAAGAAGTAGCGAAACTTTGCTACAATCTAAAGAGTAACAATGAAGTAGCGTAACTTTGCTACAATCTAAAGAGTAACAATGAAGTAGCGTAACTTTGCTACGATCAAAAGCCACTATACGAGAACTAGATGAAATTTTAGTTACTCTTGACAAATATCAAATTTTTGTATTAGTTTATAAGTATAATTACATATTAAAAGTTTTCCAAACTGTGTATATTATTATTAAATGTTAAAGGGGGAGTTTTATTGACATTCTTTGAAATTCGTTAGATATGAAAATTCGGTTTAAAAAAAACTAGAAATTTAGAGATTTGCGATTCCGATATTTGAAGGGAAATAAGACACGAAAATCGATGAAATGCTTTCTTATTTCATTTAAATTGAAGGCTCACGACGAATAAAACTATAAACTGTAGAATGTTAGGCTACATTTGTTACTATGATCATTTGTTGCATTGCATAACTCATTCCTTTTATGCTTTCATTTTAAAATGTTAGAGATGATGTAATAAATACACAATTAAAATCTGTAATCTGTCTCTTAATTGAGGGGATCCATACCCTTCAGAATATTTATCTTCATTAATAATCTTTAGAAATTTGGTATACATGTAGGAAGGACTAAATAAAATATTTTTGTTCATGCTATTATTTGAATACAGTAAACAGAAAACGAGTTTTTACAATTGAGAACGAATATTTTAGGAGTAACTTCAGGTCTCCAGCACTTTCTTTTTTTTAATTAAGATATCTTAAAAAACTCAATGTATTTATAGAGGACCTCTTTCTATGTCAATCGAGCCCTGCAACGTCTCTTAAACTGACAAAAAAAAAAACTGACAGAGATATTGAGTCAATCAACCCAATACATAAGTGTTCAGGAGAGACTGAAAAATTTCACCTCGCTCTTGAAGGATGTGTCACTTATACCAGCGACGTATTCTCTTCGTACAAAAGTCACTGCAGTACTGATTTCTTATTGGAACATAGATTATAGGGGTTGTTTTTATCTCACAAATCAACTGGCGGACGCCAGTTGATGGTGGATGAGTTCCTATAGTCCTCTCTCCACCTATCACCTCCATTGTACGCGCTACAGACAAGCTATGACCGTAATATTTACAGTGTATTCTACACTCCTGTAGCTGTGTTTCAAGCTAATATTTTATTTTACTTTTTTGCTTTTCGGAAGGTTATCGATCCGCATCTGCTCAATTTGATAGTTCATCAGAAATTTCAAAAAAAAATTGGTTCACAAGCCCCCTATGTTAACAGATCACTGTCTGAGTACTGTGATGTCCTCTTAATATAAGTAATAATTCAAGAACATAATGTATAGGTGTCCCTGTTTAATTATAGACATTGAAGTGTTGAATCAATTAGGTGCTGTTGTAGCAGATTATTACGGTAATTGGTAACACTGATCACAGTAATTGCAGTCCTTATCACGGTACAAGGTGCGAATTACCGGCCTTATTACTTCATTAGATCTCAACTCTCAATCTGAAGTCTGTGCGATTTGATACATTCACCGGTCAAATGGTATATCTTGACAGTTTGTCATATCCATTTAATCACAGTATTTCTGTTCTCATCTTTAAAATTTAGACAGTGCAAGGAATATTATACAAGCATATTTGTTTTAATACGAAGAATTCCACCAAAAACCGTCCAGCATTAAAAAGACTCAAGTCACATCCGCACAATCATTCTTTTCTTCTATCTGTGTGGTCCATTTTGGCGTTCGTTGTCTTGTCAATCACAAGAATGGATGATTTCCGTTTTTTCCAACCGGTTGCAAAGCTCAAATGTTCAATTCTTGTGAATGACATCACCAAAGACGCCAAAAAGAAAAGATTGATGGTGTGAACGCGAATCCAGCATAATTTCAGTTGTCAGATGTAGTATTTTCTAATAAGGAACAGGTAAAAAGTAGCTATACTGGTGGTTGCCTCAATTTCATGGATAACATAATTTAATTTTATTGTTTATCGTGTTAGAGAATTTTAATAAATAATTATACGTGAAAAAGTGGACAGAAAATTAGTCGTCAGAGGTAAATGATCTAACTTCACATTATAAAGAACTTTCTAGGTAAGTAAGACTCGTCAGAGATTTCTAAATTGTTTTACATTAAACATTATAGATTTATCTCAATTCATAAAAATAGATTTATTTCAATACATACAATTATTTTCAGAGTAAGAATAGAAAGTTTAACTACTTAATATTAACATCATATTCCAAAGATAATTTATTTATTACAGGAATCAACTGTATCTGCTCACTATTATAATATTTCTGTCCTGAAGATGTGGAACCGTACTCCCTAAGAGGGACTTGCATTCATTTATCTTTGAATATTGAAATATGTTTATTAGCAGTTAGAAAATGCAGTGTCAAAAATCATTAGTTTTATTTCAAGAGAATCCATAAAAAGTGTATATAATGTTTTCAATTTAGACGAGCCAGTTCAGCGAGACTTAAAATATTGAATAATTTCTTACTATATCGGATATTTTTTACCAAATCACAAATATTTACTGTGACAAATTTGAAATTTTTATTTTAAATGCTTTGATTTATCTAATGTTTGTCATATCATTTTACCAGTTGAGTTATACAATATCTGCCTTTTGAAAATATTTCTACAGAATTATACTTCTGAACACAACTGTCAGTCAATGTCTAAATATTTTATTTCGCGAGCTTTAATTTCAACACACGAGGCTAACAGTAAGAGTTTATTTATACCAAGAAATATTTATACATTTAATATTTATAAGATATTAAAATTCGACTCCCCGATCGTGAATTAAACTTCAGCTTTAAGAATAGATTAATTGTAATACAGCGATACATAGTGGTCTAAAAATGTATAGGCTGCAGTATTTATTAACTTAAAAGGACCGGCTCCCTAAAAATCAAAATTAATTAATGTATAAATTTGAGATTTTCCGGGTTTATGAAACTACCCAAATGGAATATTTTTTATTTAGAATTTTTTTTCGTCCTTTTTTCACCCCCACCGCAAAATAAAAACAATTAGGGTGTACTTTCAAAATGCATCAACTCATAAAATCTTCGAGCTAAATACGTATGGTTAGTTTCATCTTGTTTCGAATTTAGTTGTCTACAAAGATAAGGTTAGTTTTTTAAATTTCGTCTTAGAAAAATTGTAAAAGAGTTCTTTCTAACTATTTTTCAAAACATTGCATTTCTTTCATATATATCTTTATAATTCCTCACACATTGAGAAATTTGAAAAAAAACGTCTGTAACTTTGTGAGCAGTTCATTTAAGAAGAAAAATGAAACTAATCCCATGTCTCTAGCTCAAAAACTGTAGGAGCTGATGCCTTTTGAAGTCGAAAAAATGTACTTTTCAGGAGAGCCATTTTACTGAATTTTTTGGAAAAAAATTGTCTAACTGAAATAATTCTGGTTCCATAAATTAGTGTTGAGGCTCTGTTTTGGGTGTTGTGTCCTCTTTTTGATGCATCTAGTCAACAAATCATTTATGTGAGATCCAAATAAAACCTCTATACATGTGATGATATTGTCCATCTATTTATGAAGCACTTCTAGATTGATTTCAGTTCTAATATTTCAACACGTTATCCGGGAGACTACAAAACATCATTATATGCAAAAAAAAATTTTTTATTTCAGATTTGAGGGAGGGTCCCCTCAATGTTATAGAAATTGTGATGCAGTAATTGGTTTGTATATTTTGGACATAAATACCAAATATATTCATACGATATTTTTAACAGTTTAGAGAATTTACGATTTTCAGTACTTTTTCAACAATTAATTTCTTTTCTGTCCACTTACTTTTGGACCAATACTCAATGATAAGAATTGCCACTTTTACTCATGCCTCCCTTACATAAATAAGTGAAATGTTGGCTGATTTGCAGGTGATTAGGTCTATTATTCTCTCTTTAGTGCAAATGGTATCGTTAGGTAAAATATCAGAAGTTTGGCAAAGAGTAGGCAATTGAGATAAAAACTTAAACACTCCCAGAGTGCATTTTATGGCCATTAACTGCCAGAGAAAAACCATGAAAGGTAAATGAAAACAGTGACTGATAGTCTCATTGAAAAGGAGTAATGGTGATAATGAAAACAAATAATTAATTACCTATTAGATCTATTTTTTTGATAGAAAAGATTCATACTAGACTGAATTCACATAATTTGAAGAGGTTATTTAGATTTTCAACTTATAAGATATTTTCAGATTTCTAATTATTTGTAAACTTAAATTTTTAGTGTTTTAGATTTAGAAACCCAAAACTAACTTCAGCGTGGATATTTTAATTTCCTCTTGAAAAGCTATCTCCTTGTAAATAAATTTGACTAATTCAAATCGCCAGATTGACTCAAAGTACCTCTGCTGAAATGGTCTTTGCTTTCAGACAATAAAAATTAAAGAGGAAATCGGATTGAAGGATATATCCAATACTTAGAGAATTGCTCCCAATCACATCAGGTAAAGGAACCATCAGGTAGATTATCACCTTGTTAGATATTGCAAGTAATGATCAAATTGACACAGGACAACATCGTATATTTTTAAAGGCCCCTTGCCAGAAGAACCAGACCTTCTTAAAATAATTTAATTAACATCGTAAATAATATATGAAGATTCAAAAAGTTCATATTGTGTATTTCACTACAGATTATCCTTTAATATGCTAATTATAAACTCGATATTTCTAAATAGATATAGCAGGCATTAGTGTGACGTCACGACTTCCAATTCAGTTCAGTTGGAAGATTTCCAAAAAAATGAGAGAGCTTCTGAGAGAATTGAATTTGAGAAGACTGAGACTGAAGCTAATTAAATTGTCCTGAAATGAGGGACATATGTCCTGTGTAGAGGGACAGATGTCCTGTGTAGAGGGGCAGATGTCCTGTATAGAGGGACAGATGTCCTCTGTAGAGTGACAGATGTCCTCTGTAGAGGGACAGATGTCCTGTGTAGAGTGACAGATGTCCTCTGTAGAGTGACAGATGTCCTGTGTAGAGAGACAGATGTCCTGTGCAGAGGGACAGATGTCCTGTGTAGAGGAACAGATGTCCTGTGTAGAGGGACAGATGTCCTGTGTAGAGGGACAGATGTCCTGTGCAGAGGAACAGATGTCCAAATGTGAGGAATTATTATACAGATATAAACCTAATATAATTTTTAACAAGAACAAATTAGTTACATGATCTTTAATGTTCTTGAAAATTGTTTGCAAGGGTGTTTTTTAGAGTGTTCTTAGTGTTTCTTTAGAGCGTCTTTAGTGTTCCTTTAGGGTGTTCTTTATTTGCTTTATTTATCAAAGAGTGTTCCGAGTCAATAAATGTAAGACGATATGCAAATACTCACACAAAAGAAACCTACAACCACTTGCCAAAATGTCGGAAGAAAAGAAGATATTTAACTTCATTCTTTGAAGAGAGAAAGCATCAAAAGAGCAGAGTGGAATGGAAGTAATCCAAAACTTATATATTATTTATAGTTACCTATAATTGTGTAAAAAAATTGGACTATAAAATAAAAATCTTATCAGCAAATAAAATCAGAAACCATATAATATAATTTGACAGTTTATAATGAAAATTATTATCATCTTATTATCAATTTATCATATTTAATTAGTATTCAAATTTCTTTTTGTGAAATAAATATTATACAAACTAATTAAAGTGAGTAAACAGTAAAATAATTAAATAAGTAAAAAATAATTTCTCACTATATAATGAAATTTCAAGGCTTAAAATTGATAACGATTTTTAAATTTCCACGTTTATTAAAACTTCAGTTTTTGATATTCTAGTCAGCAATGGAGTTTTGTATTTAATAACAGTATAAGAGAATTAAGTAATAAGTTTATATCCGGAGTAACTCAGCATAATAATGTGTTCAATGGTAGTGGAATATGTATTATCTTGTGGCGAAGATATTTGGAAAATGAAAATGGATGGATATTAAAAGCGTAATTACTATTTTCATATCTGATGATACATAACTAGAGTTTTAATTTTACTTAGTTATTTAAAGGTCAGCATCTATATAGAAAGAGATATTTAGATAAGTAGCTATAAGACAGATCGTATAAATTATTTCTTTCCGAACCTTGCATCTAGAATTATGCTGCGAACTGATCAAATAAAAAGTCCCGATATAATGTAATTTCATCCACGGACATTTCGTCCAACGGACATTTCATCCAACGGACATTTTATCCAACGGACATTTCATCCAACGGACATTTCATCCAACGGACATTTCATCCAACGGACATTTTATCCAACGGACATTTCATCCAACGGACATTTCATCCAACGGACATTTCATCCAACGGACATTTCATCCAACGAACTTTTCGTCCGAAAATTGCTTTAGATTGTATCTTAAAGTGTATATGGGATATATTTCATATTATTCTTCACTATTACAATAATAGGCAGGTGTAAATGTATAATATTATTATAGGAGTTTAAACCGAAACATTTAATATGAAAACATAAAAAATGTGTATACCTATCGAACAGATTTATAAAATTAAATATGCTAAAGCGGGTAGACTGTATCTATCTATAATTTATTTACCTCGTTTAATATGGACATCAATTAATGACTTATGAGTATCTAAAATATAGAACTGAAATATCAGGGTACTTGCTAAAATAAATTAGTGGACACATAAGATGCAAAAAAAAAATACAATACTAATTATTATATTTGGTTTTATTATTAGTCCGAAAATATGGAACACTCTTTTACACGTTTAAATAATAATACATAACATTAAAAAGTACCAATATCAATAGAAAAATATTTTATATCACATTTAATTATCAATCACTTGTTTAGTGAGATATTACTATATATACATGTATAATGTATGTATTATTTGTAGCAACTACTAACAATTTCTTATTACAAATAAAACTGATTTCAGAACCAATGTTGCTTCTAATAACCAAATCTGAATATTAATATTGATGATTATTGTAGTTATTGTGAAAAAACAAACATAAAAATGTCTCCGTCATCTATGTAATTCGTCCACGGACATATGTACTGTAATAACTTCGAGACATACCTCGCTATTATTAAATATTCTATAAGACCGAGTGTAATAAAAGCGGGACAATAAAAAGTAGTCAGTTCTATTATTTTACTGTTGCAATAAAAATTAAGGAAAATACCATGAATTTCAAATTACCATCAACGAAGGATTTTTCTACTTTTATATTGCAGAATATTTTTAAATACTATATAATAATATAAAATATTTACACATTATAAATATAATACCATATATAGCATTTCGTACATGAATTTTCCGTGAACGAAATGTCCGTGGACGAATTGTCCGTGGATGAAAAGTCCGTGGATGAAAAGTCCGTGGACGAAATGTCCGTGTACGAATTATCCGTGGATGAAATGTCCGTGGACAAAATGTCCGTGAACGAATTGTCCGTGGATGAAATGTCCGTGGATGAAATGTCCGTGGACGAATTGTCCGTGGACGAAATGTCCGTGGATGAAATGTCCGTGGACGAAATGTCCCTTGAAGAAACTGATCATATAAATTGTTACAATAACATTTACAGTCCATATCGAGTCTATCAGAGCACACAGAATGTTAAAAAAGAAACTCAACAGTCAGAATGTGGTAAACTTATCACATTACGATCGCAGTGATTAATTAAACAGGACGATTTAATGAATAAATTAGTAATGGAATAATTTCTTGATTACAGACACCGAATACTAACCAAAAATTCGAATAGTGGTTACATTATGTGAGAATGGTAATTAAAGCAAAGGAGAAGTTACTTATCATTGCAAGAAAGAAATACGTAAAAGAACATAAAACAATGCGACACATTCCTCTGAGTTTTTGTTAATTAGCTTTATAGAAAATCTTTATTTTATAACTATGCCAATTACATAACACAGTCACGCTATAGTCACTTAAAAACTTCAATCAGTCAATAAGCATCCATTAAAATAGTTAGCTGAATTATTATGGTACGTACTTATCACCATTATTGTATATTGATTTGTGTTATACTTTCGCAAGCACTGACGGAGGTTTAATAATTTAATAGATAGGCTTGCTTTTAATTTCAGCATCGGAGCATTAATTGCCACATTTATTTTACACCATGGTTATTAAGAGTCTTGTTTAAGCATAAAATTTAAATTGATTCCTTCGCTACACATAATTATATAATATAAATTCAATTGTAAGAATGATTATATTCGAATTATTAAATCATCTTATACATTCTAAATACCTCTAAGAATATTTCTACCAATTTTAATCACTTCGAAATCTTCTAAGTACCTAATTTACAGTTTTCCCCTCTATCTATTACTGGTAAAGATTTTACAGCAAACTGTTTTAAAACAGAATATCACTTACAAAGGACAAAAATGATCCGTTCTAAGAGCCATGCAGCTCCTACAACGACCTCTTTAAATCATACGGTTTAACCAATATTTTATTCATATCATGTCATTTATTGATTATATCAGTAATTTAAATTTTGTTACCCTTTTCTATATTATTTTCTTTGATTAGAAAAGTTCTATAGAAATTAAAAAGAGGTGTAACTACTCTACATTATATCCCTAATTTTCAAGTAATTCATATCTATTTAGTTGCTAATATCTCTTGTTTTACTTTACCTAATCCATATTATTTCGAACATTTATACGAAGAATTTAAACAATTATAATTTTTTTTATAAAATTTTGATATATATATATATATAGATCGTTTACCTTCAATAGAGTTTCTTTGAAATCCGTTAAAGAAAACTTACACAAGTTAAATCAACAACTGAAGTAATTTTTTGATCTTTCAGCGTCCACTAGATCTGTATAGCGACCACTATTTCAGATGCATATAAATACTGTCGTTGTACGAGTTTCACCTGTATTAGGTAATAGGGGAAAAGGGAAATATCCTACGAATATCCTCCTATACTTGCTCTCAATTCGGTTCGATGTAGATGTTCCACAAACACTTTAGTTCAGTGTCAGTGTTTACAGTTGGTCCTGTGTGTGGTGTTTATGTCCCTCTGAATCATTTGGTGTTCTTCATCAAAGTCATCTAACGCTCCATTTGGTGGAAATTAGAAGAAACGTTAGAGTCTCTTCAGATAGAGAGGGGAGTCTGTCCTTATTCTATTTACGGATGTAATCAACGTGGCGAGTAAAATGTAACTCATGTTGATGATATGGTAACTGTTAAATGATAACTCATAATAACTCATGTTGTTGATATGATAACTGTTAATGATAACTCATAATAACTCATGTTGTTGATATGATAACTGTTAATGATAACTCATAATAACTCATATTGTTGATATGATAAATCATAATAATGAATCATTTAACGTTAATAGAGCTAATATAATTACTGAAATACAAAAATGGAATTATTTGAAAAACTATCGAAAAAGAATGAATTATCAGTGAATCATAACATATAGTGTGCAGAATAATAAATGGTTTGTGCATGGAAATAATACTATATTCCACAATGTTGTAGTGACTATATAAGCAGTTTCTTTCTATAACGATGGAAAGGAAAATATTCTTTAACGTATACTGAACTAGATTACGTGCAATGAGTAGAGCGTATACCTTTACCGTCGCGCATAAATAATCTTGACCTCAACCTTTGACCCGTTTGCTCGCAAAATCTAATAAACTGGTGACTGGATAGTGACCAATCTCCTACATAGTTTCATGCAATATGGTTGAATACTTTTTGATTTAGTGAGTTATAAATGACCTTGACCTTTGACCGGATCGCTCCCAAAATTCTACCAGATGGTTACTGGACATTGACAAATCATCCCACCAAATTTCAGGCAATTTGGTTTAACGTTTTTTGAGTTGTTGAGTATTAAATGCCCTTGACCTTGATCTTTGACCGATCGCTCCCAAAATCTGATAAAATGACTTCAGAATATTGGCCAATCGATCCACTAAGTATCATGAAATATGGTTCAATACTTTTTATGTTATGAATGACCTTGACCGGATCAATACTAAAATTCCACCAGATGGTTACTGGACATTGACCAAACGTTCTACTCAATTGTAGGCAATTTGCTAGAATACTTTTTCAGTTATGCGAATAACAAGATGATAAATAAATAAATATATGCCGCCTAGACATATAACCTTCCGCATTTTGCGAAGGTGATAAGTTTAAATCTGCTCTTTACATCGTTATTTAACGTTCAATTATCTACATATTGTTTAATTCTCTTTCCAGTCAATTTGGTACGTGAATTTTTCTAGTTTTCTAAATTAGCATAAATAAATATCAATGTAATAATAACAATAAAGTAATATAATAGAAAAGGATGAAAACTGTTCTATCAAATATCTCAAACTCTTTGTTCCATGGTAGGGATTTAAGTGAATATGTCATATGCATTATTTTAGATGAAATGTTTGGTATGATTTGTGTGAAGGAAAAGATGGCGTAAAAAGTTAATAACTGAAAATTCAGTCTTTTAATATGATATTATATTCCGTATAAGTTATATTCCGAAGACATAATGCATTGCATAGCGATTAGTATCAAATTGCTATGTAAATCCAAACACACGGGGCTGTGTGAGGTTAAATCAAGAACATACTCAATTAAAAGGTTCAAAATATCTTGATGAGAAATTTGGACATCAAACGTAGTTAGGCAAAGTGGGTAATTAGGAGTGGAAAAACATCCTGCAAGCTATCGACTCAGGAGGGCAAAATTCGACACAGGAGGGAGGAATTTCGACAGAGGAAGGCAGAAATTCGAAACAGGATGGCAGAGTTCGACACAGGATGGCAGAAATTCGAAACAGGATGGCAGAATTTAACACAGGATGGCAGAATTTCGACACAGGCGGGAAGAAATTCGACACAGGATGGCAGAATTCAACACAGGAGGGCAGAATTCGACACAGGATGGCAAAATTCAACACAGGAGGGCAGAATTGGACATAGGATGTCAGAATTCAGCACACGATGGCAGAAATTCGTCATAGGATTGCAGGAAATCGACACAGGATGGCAGAAATTCGACACAGGATGGCAGAATTCAACACAGGAGGGCAGAATTGGACATAGGATGTCAGAATTCAACACACGATGGCAGAAATTCGACATAGGATTGCAGGAAATCGACACAGGATGGCAGAAATTCGACACAGGATGGCAGAATTCAACACAGGAGGGCACAATTTCGACACAGGAGGGCAGAATTTCGACACAGGAGGGCAGAATTCGACACAGGATGGCATTTATTTCAATTTTTTTAATTTCCATAACTCAAAATATGATGATATTCTTACAGGATCCATTTTTGATGAAGGTACTTCTATAGTGTATAGGTAATTTAATTTCTAAAAATGAGTTGAGATAAAAAAGAGTTTCAAGGAATTTGCAGATCACTTTGATCATGCTAGATTGAATATTAATCTATAAGTGAATTATAACCTATTTATTTAGCCAACACTCCTGTTTTTTGATGAAATGAGATATAAAGTCAACTGGATGAGTAATGAGTATGTAGTAAATCATAAAAATGTATCTTTAGTACTAATTAATGAATACACATACTGTACAGTCTGACACACTGTTCAGAAATCTCCTACCCATGTAACGTGTCTCGTTATTGATTGTCTTCTTCTTCTTGCCCTGACGGAGGGGTGAGATCTACCCTCAGATACAGTGAAGTTACCCTCTTCATCTGACAAATCATGTCACTGGCACTGAAGGCAGACAGAGGGCACTCATTTGTCTCACAGGGAAAGAACAAACTAACTCAATATGGTGGGATTTTCTGATACAAAATGTATTGAATTGTTAGCATCTTTTGTTCCCTGTTATTGTATATAGAGGGAACATGCGGTTATATGAATTTGAATAGTATTACTAATGTATTTAAAGATAATTAGGTATCTCACCATTTGTACCAAGAATGAAATGTTGGTTGTAGGATTTCCAAATTACTTGCCATTACTATTTCTTGATTATATTAAACTGTTGAACTTATGCAATATGTATGTCATTTTTCTTTATATCTAACGAGATGTTGAATATTTTATTTTATTTAAAGTAGAAAAATAACTATGCAATGACTGCTCCATAAAACTCGTAAGTTTTTGGTAAAAATTTGCATCAGGGTGTAGAATCAAATTTCGAAAAATTAGTGATTCGTCAAGAATTTCGTAGATACAAATAAGGAAAAAAATAGTGAAATTTATTGAATAACTGAAAAGATCCTTTCAATTAATGCGAAAGAATCTATTTATTATGAGAATAAACAAATTTGCCTTATTTATTAGTATCATATTTGTGTTTTCCTTCCTTCTTTGCCACACAATTTTTGAGTAACCTGCTATATACGCCACCTGACTATTATTTATAGTATAGTCATTTCATAGTATATTCAACTGAAATACAGTCATTTTTATAGTATATGCAACTGAAATATAGTCATTTTATAGTATATTCAACTGAAATATAGTCATTTTATAGTATATTCAACTGAAATGTAGTCATTTTATAGTATATTCAACTGAAATGTAGTCATTTTATAGTATATTCAACTGAAATATATACTTCTTTAAAGCAGATATTATCGAATCAAATGGCAGTATCCATGGAATTTCCCAGTCTAGTAGAAATTTATGAAAAACAGGAGATAAACTCTAGATATTTTAACATCTTATTTGAAACAATTTAGTATCTCATAGACAAGGTCAATCATTTCAATTTTTCAGCTCTTATTATTCTTTGTTTTTTTGTTGCAATCCGTCAACAGCAGAAAGTTGGGAGTGACTAAAAGTTCAGGAAGATTGGAGGAACTTTGAGTTGAATTTATGACTCTAAGAACTTATTTCCTGCGGTTTGGACCAAATTGCAATGGGAAAATAATGTGGAGGCCACTTCATATAATTCGGGAAATAAAACACAGAGTGGGGAGTTTTTTGGTATAACAAATTGTGGAAGAGTTCACCAGAACATTGATTGTGAATTTGTTATTAGGAATTAGAAATAGACTTTAAAGTCAAAATAAAACCATTAGGTATACATTTTATATTAAGTAGTAACTGAACATGAAAATACACTAGAAACATTACACAAACAGATCTAGAATAAGGAATATCTAAAAACTAGCAGTACTCGATCATGACTCATTAACCAATAAGAATTATTTAACGAGGTTAATCTACAGAGATTTTCACATTCCAAACTGAAAGAGTCACGAAATCTCGGTGAGCACTTAACATATAATAAAAAACGAGTGAGGGAGTGTAATTATTATGTCCCCCTCCTCGTCTAATTGGATTAACATATGTTATATTTAAGTAGATATATCTTAGTAAATAAACAACTATAAATGAATAACATTTTTCCATTCACTTATTGAGGTAGGATATAAGTTACCTTATTTCGACTGTTACGTAAGATAATGAATAAACTATGGCACAGTGTCATAGTGGAATAAACGGTTAAAGTCTACAATCACTGTGATATACCAAACTGGCTTGTATATTTAAACTATAAATAAGATATATATACCATAGCTAAGCATACCTCTGCTTGTTCTAATGGTATGACATTGGATGAACCAAATCGATGAGTACTGGTTTGAAACCATATAGTTGACAGCTAATTCCCCTCTCTATAATCAGTGCCATGCGATACTCTAAGAGTGTAAAGGGATAATAAGGCTGCAGTGACACTATTGGTAGGAACGAACATTGATGCGCAAACGGAAATATTAATCATTCTCAAACATTGTTCGGGCCAGAAACTGAAATTAGAGGCTCTCGATATAGCATCAGGTTTCTAATAATTTTGAAATTACAGTTATATATTTAATGGTCAGCCTACTGTAGAACATATGTAAGTAATGTGAATAAAAGAATATAAAGTAGATTTACATGATTACCAGAAAATATTTAGAACAGTATATATAAATTATGAGTCTCACATGGATCGATACTGCATGAATTATCTATATTATAATAAGCTTATATATTTACTGTGTTCACGAACAAGTAGTTCCTTCAATTTACAATCAACCCAATTAATATGTAAAATATGCATATAGATATTAACCATTTAATTAATAAATAGCAGAATCATTATGGGTCCAAAGATGCAACCTTGTGGCACTCCAACTTTGAAATATTTAATTATTATCTGTATAATGCTATATTACTTAAACATACCCTCATATCACTCAAATATAATATTATACATATAATATTCCTTGGATTTCATACAAATTCCTCTTTACTATAGAAAATCAAATCATTACTGTTGGTTTCATAAATCTTCCACAAATCCAGGAAATCTCTATATGATTCTTTTTCTTATACACTATAGACCTGTGTTATTAGATTCAACAAATTACTATATGTAATTAGATATTATTGACTCTGAACTTGTTTGCTATTTAAAATCCTCTGTAAACATCTCGATCCTATTCGAGCTTTTTACGAAAGATTCTAACGTGTTGTTTTTAGAATTTACATCAATTTTCAGGATAACAAATTTCATACCACAGAAGCAATTTCAAAAGAAATTCAACAGATTTCTATTTTGGTGATGCTTTTTAACCTGTCTTACGATTTAAATTTCAGAATAATAACCTAACAAAATTGCAGTTCATCAAAGAATTGGAAAATTGGAAACCTTAACTCTTGAACATTACCTTCATATTTTGCCTAACTGTTGCGAAATTTATACCCTGTTTTCTTCCTTTCGGTTCGCCTCTGCATCAACTCATTAAGTTCAGTCTAGAGTGACAACTTAAGCCCACATTGAGTCTTAAGCCCTATTAATTGCCTGGAGGCTGGAAGAAATTAAGTATAAGTATCTATAGAATGATACGAACAAGATGTGATACAGTTTGTTATATTTGGAACACTATAGTTAACAATGTCAATGCTAAGCTGCCAATTTAGCTTCCTATAACAGTGGAGATGAAACTTATCCTCTTATTGATGTTCACTCGATTGATTTTTATTCGAAATGGGTAGATTATTTAATAACTTATTTAATAAAGAAAGATATTAAGTAAAAGGATTTAGTACTTTATTAATCAATTATATTTGATTTCAATTATTACCTTTTACTGAAGTAAATGTACTTAGTTTCTCCTTTCTGTGGTAAATGTACTGAGTTTCTCTTTCTGTGGTAAATGTACTGAGTTTCTCGTCCTGTGGTAAATGTACTGAGTTTCTCTTTCTGTGGTAAATGTACTGAGTTTCTCTTTCTGTGGTAAATGTACTGAGTTTCTCTTTCTGTGGTAAATGTACTGAGTTTCTCTTTCTGTGGTAAATGTACTGAGTTTCTCGTCCTGTGGTAAATGTACTGAGTTTCTCTTTCTGTGGTAAATGTACTGAGTTTCTCTTTCTGTGGTAAATGTACTGAGTTTCTCTTTCTGTGGTAAATGTACTGAGTTTCTCTTTCTGTGGTAAATGTACTGAGTTTCTCTTTCTGTGGTAAATGTACTGAGTTTCTCTTTCTGTGGTAAATGTACTGAGTTTCTCGTCCTGTGGTAAATGTACTGAGTTTCTCTTTCTGTGGTAAATGTACTGAGTTTCTCGTCCTGTGGCAAATGTACTGAGTTTCTCTTTCTGTGGTAAATGTACTGAGTTTCTCTTTCTGTGGTATAGGTACTGAGTTTCTCTCCCTGTGGTAAATGTACTGAGTTTCTCTTCCTGTGGTAAATGTACTGAGTTTCTCTTTCTGTGGTATAGGTACTGAGTGTCTCTTACTATGGTCTATGTTTAAGTTTCATCTCACAGGACATTTTCCTTCACATCCCCAATCCATTCAAGAAAAGGAAGGCATTTTTCTGAAGGTTTGAAACACTCGGAAGTGAATAAAAGACTAAATTATGAGAAGCCATGAATTAAATTTGTGATATTCACTTTTATGTTAATTATCTCTGTGCATAATTTGCATGAAATAAAAGGATGGAAAAGAAAAGGAAATGATAAATCTTGAGACTGGAGCCTAACAGGTAGCTACGTTCTTTATTTTTCAAACTAACTGAAAGCAGTTTGAAAAAATTCTTGAATAGCTATGTTAAATAAATTTATTTCATGATAAGTTGTACTCGATTAAAAAGTAAGAGATGTTTAAATGAATGGTTTCAAATTGAATTGCATTTCTTAATTCTTGAAATTAATTTCAGTTTTAGATTCGTAATAGTTTGCAGATTTAGGTAGTGTTTTGCCAACAGTTTATTGATAATACTGATAAATTATTGACGATACACAGTATTGAAATTAATATATTAACATCTCCATTACAATTTAAACTGTAAATATATTATAATACAATGAGGAAGACATACTACTTAAATGGTCCTGTACATTTTTTTAAAATAAATTTTAAAAATGTTTTCAAAGTGTGTTTTCGGACACTGAGTTCATTACGTCCACCCCACGAAATGTGACCTCAAGTCTAAGAATTGAAGGTGTGAAGTCCATAAAGAACTCATTTTAGTGGTGAGAAGGCACTGAAAGTCACGGGGAAGACCAAGACAAGAAGGTACCAACAAAAACAGTGGTGTAAATAAGTAAGTAAGACGCCTCTCCCTAAAAGTGACAATATATTTATTTTACTCCGCAATTCACTATGAAAATTTGAATAGTATATCTAGGTGGGGTGAGTGTTTAAATTCATATTCAATTTCATGGAAAAAAAAAGTAGATAATATCAAAAATAAATTTCCAGGAGTGGAAATATTTCACAAATCCTGAAATATAATACTTGAAAAGAAGGCTATACATATTATACTAATTTCATTTACATTCACAAGTTTGTAGAGCTTTGACACATCGGTTATGCATTTAATCAAATTAAAACAATTGAATTTTATTATAAACTCCATCTCAATATTATTTAATGCAGGTTTTCAAATATTTGAATAAGTTTCTATTGTGATAAAATTTTGAAAACAAAAATTCCCCATCAATATTATATAAGGTTTAAGTCTCCCAAACTTGAATTTTCTTGGTTCAAAACTAGTTTTTAGATTGTGTGTAGATGTGTTTTGCTGCATTATCTGGCAGAAAATTACATTATTGTTATTAAAATTATTAAAAAATAGGATATGACTTCCTTGAACCAAATGTCCTCGAAGTAGGACAGGACATGAGGGTGGCAATGGAACCAAGTATCAAAAGTCCTGAAAGTTTTCTTAGCACCACCTATGAGTCATATTTGACGTGCGGCTCTGTCTTATTTGAAGACGAAATTCCATTTCAACTCTTCAGTGGAGATGAAATTGGATCCAAATGAATTGGTGACCCAAGCAAGGAAATCACACTTCTTCAATGTAGAACTTATACTTTTGGTATGAATCAACCTCTGTCTACCTAGAATTGGTTTACTGGAGGTTGTCCAGTTTACCAGAGATTGTGCCTGATTGAATACGTTGCAGGCGTTGTAAACTGTTTTGAAACAAATCTTTGCCTGTTTGACTGTATCCTTGCCCCTTGGTGTTAATCTTGTTTGACTTTATGTTCATAGTTTACCCTTTAGCGGGCACTGACCGATAAACTCGTCAGATTGTTCTAAATTTTTGTATGTCATAGTTTAACACTTTTCTAGATATTTTTATTCATGTGGATTTATTCGATTTTTTTTTTTTTAAACTGATATTTCCATTATATTTTTTATTGATTATTTGAAAGACAACAATGTCTGTTATTTTCTGTGGTTTATTAATACAATATAATGGTAGAAAAACATGAGAGAAAAATAATTAACTAAAAGTAATGGTGTATCACACGAGTGATACTTGCCCACTAAAGGGTTAACCTAATTAGACATAACTAACTACACTTAATTTACTAAAAGATAAATTCTTTACCCACAGATTGGATAGACGTACTATCTGATTTATCCATCAATTGTCACATGACAATTAAATATAAACGTTTATTCGCATTAAATGTTTTTACTTTTAGTTTAGTACTTTCTTTTACAAAATACTCTCACACTACACAGGACAGCAGTTGTTTCTAGGAAGGTCTGACAATAATTGTAGCTCTTCTCTAAGTTTGATGCTCTGTATTTTATTCTCAGTGAGATAACTTCGAGCAAGAGATAGCAGATGAGACAGAGGTAGGGGGGGGGGGGTCTTTCACAAAAAATAGGCAAAATAGAAATAAAGATATGCAAATAAGACGCGAGTACTTCTATGCCAAATTTGTCTCAAAGATCATAAGGGGAGTTGTTACAATTTTTTTTTCAACTTTCATATATATTCTTCCAGTAATCAAATAAAAGTACAAAATATACAATCTACTTTCAATTATAATGCAATAAATAGCCATATAAATGTTTTGATTAATTTATCATGAAATTAAAACAATTAGATAAACATTTCTTGCATTTAAAAAAAATCAGCATTGAAAAGAACGTTTATTTGAATTCAGAAACGTAATTCTTATAGAAAATTAGTAAAATATTTTATACTCAGTAACAGTAAATAACAAAATCTGAACCAAAATTTTGATTATTAGTTTAAAGTTTTCGTCCTTCCTCTACCATAGTTCGACAGAGAAAAGTAATAGCAGTACTGTTAATAAATGTTAAGAGATAGTTGTCGTAAGTACCTAAAGTAAAATAAAATGAGGAGAATAGTCATATTTCAGTTCAGTGGACACCGGGCTCAATTTCATTTTCTTATAAATTGCATAACCAAAGTTGGCGTGAATTGCGCACATTCATCCCAATATACGTACATGAAGAATAGTCACTGAAGAATAGTCACTGAAGAATAGTCACTGAAGAATGGTCACTGAAGAATAGTCAATGAAGAATAGTCACTGAAGAATAGTCACTGAAAAATAATCACTGAAAAATAGTCACTGAAAAATAGTCACTGAAAAATAGTCACTGAAAAATAGTCACTGAAGAATAGTCACTGAAGAATAGTCACTGAAGAATAGTCACTGAAGAATAGTCACTGAAAAATAGTCACTGAAAAATAGTCACTGAAAAATAGTCACTGAAAAATAGTCACTGAAGAATAGTCACTGAAGAATAGTCACTGAAGAATAGTCAATGAAGAATAGTCAATGAAGAATAGTCACTGAAGAATAGTCACTGAAGAATAGTCACTGAAAAATAGTCACTGAAAAATAGTCACTGAAGAATAGTCACTGAAGAATAGTCACTGAAGAATAGTCACTGAAGAATAGTCAATGAAGAATAGTCACTGAAGAATAGTCACTGAAGAATAGTCACTGAAAAATAGTCACTGAAAAATAGTCACTGAAAAATAGTCACTGAAGAATAGTCACTGAAGAATAGTCACTGAAGAATAGTCACTGAAAAATAGTCACTGAAGAATAGTCACTGAAAAATAGTCACTGAAGAATAGTCACTGAAGAATAGTCACTGAAGAATAGTCACTAAAGAATAGTCACTGAATAATAGTCACTATTATTCAGTATTTACGTGTATATAAAATTCATCAACTTTGCTATAATGAAAACAAAAGTTACATGCGCTGATTATTCGTGATGTTAATTTGAAAAGACTATTTTTTAACAAATCTTTTTGATTACAATAAGTTATGTGAGAAACTATTGACTGATCCTAATTTGACTGACAAAATTTGAGAGGATTTTTCACACAATGAAATAGGAAACCAGCGGCTTGAATTATATTATTTTTTTTGTCAGTTAATAGCTTTTATCATATTAATGTACTGAGCAAAATTTTATTCACCAAAGATTGATGGAAATAGTGTTATTATTTGAATGAATTCGGTTTGTCGAGCTTGAACTCCTCAGTCAGTCTTTTAAGAGTTAAAATTAATATCAGTTCAAATTTTACTTCAAGTACCAAGTATGAGAATACCTTTCAAGTACTCATCACATAACTCCCAAATAATTAATTCTTCTAATATTTATATTGCTTTTAGAGGAATAATTTAGAGAAAAGGTGTTATCTAATTTGGCGTTGAAAAGCTACCAGAGATTATGAAGTTAGGGACTTTAATATTAGAAAACTCATGTGAGAACTTTCTGGAGGCGAATGTAATTTGGTTCTTTTCTCTTTTTAATTATATTTAAGTCACACTTTCTCATTAACACTCATTAGGAATAATTTAATTCAAAAAGAAATGAAATTTTGTAATATAACTTCGCGTGATAGGTATTTGATATGATATAAACACAAATACACTCTAATTTTTTATTACTCTATTCATTAGAACTAATTCAGGTTACTGATTGAAATATTGCAAACTATTTCAAATTTAGGTCTATATTTTTCATTTTAACATGTAATTTAAGTTTAAGGTTTTACCCTCAGAATTTCAAGGAAAGAAAAAGAATTAATTAACCAATAAGAAACTTCACAAGAAACTTCATAAATGGCTACCTATATCGGTACCTAAAACCATTACTTTAAACAAACACTAACCTAATTACCATTAAATTTACGATAACTTGTGATAAAGATAGTCTAGAGTACTTTTTCTTTTACTGAATCTCAGAAAAATCAAATATCAAAATACCAGTTCATGAATCAAGTTACCGTCCACTTTCCGATTACTAAGAGTGTCTGACTACATCGATGTTCCCCTATTGTCAATATTTGATAAATAACAATCACATTTCATCGCAATGAATTACACCAATCAATCAAATCTCTCCGATACTGCTTAATGGCGCCTCCGTTTGATGCCTGAGAGTATATCCATTGATTTCAAATATTGAGAAAGGTCTCCGATACGGACGAATGGGTAACACTCACACCTCCATTGCTGGAATTGTTACGCCAAACGTTCTGCTCTAGTGGGTGTGGGAACAGGAGATGGATTGCTGACACCAGATCTGATTATTTATATTCAAATTTTGCCTTTATGGATTAATTCTCAGAAAAGTTCAGATTTACAATCATCACCTGAACACATCACCTCCAGTCAACAAGAGACTAAATGATCCATGCTTATATCACAATCTCTTGTTGTTTGGTGTAAGCCAAAAACTACAGATATTTAATTAATTGGTATATTTCTTAATAAACCTCAAGTGTTAGACACTGACGAATAAACATGAGATTTCTAAACTGAAATCATAGGAAAATCGTTTGACAACAAGTAACCATTAATCCTTTCTGTTCTGTGATCATCTTTAAGACCCAGTGAGATGCATTAATATAACCATATACTATGCTGTGAACCTAACATATCATACCTGATTTTTACAGAAAATATTTGAAAAGAAGTGAGGTTATTAAAATTAAATTTTCAGTAAGCTCTTAATACAATTATCCAAATTTAGAGTATAACAAAAACTATCTACGTTTTTATTGAATGATATCACAATGAAATATTACCACAGGAAATTAATTCAATATGCAATAGTTGAACATTGACTCTTATCTGGTAACTATTAGAGAGGGTCAAGCTAAGGGTTTCAAATCCAGATTCAGTTTCTAATTTCCCTAACAGTTTGTCTAGCCCCTGTTATCTAATCTACAAACACTGCTTGACGAGAGCTACAGATTAGCAAAGTAGTCTCAGGTAGCAGTGGACGGATAAGAGCTAAGGGATCTCGAGGATGTTTATTTAGTGGAGGTAAGACGGCTGCAATATCGTACAGAAATTCAAATGTTGATTCAGTTATTCTAATAATTTATTTCATTTACTATTGGTGCTCTTCAAAGGAAAGTGTAATCTTTATCGCTTTTGATGTTATACATAATTTCATTCAAGATTATCGAAAGCCAAAGACATCGAAAAACATGCTATAATAACCATAACAATCTTAATACAGTAGAGCACATCAACTTCGAACTTTTTGAGATATGATTTTTCTGAAATTTGAATTGAAATGTTTTTACATTTTTCATGGACGCTCTCACTGAAAACTGTTTACGGGATAAGTAAACATACAAATCATTGACTTTAAAGTATTATGATACTTTTACTTGTGGGTTGTTTAGTTACTAAATTATATATTTGTATTGCTAAACTAACTTGAACAATGGAATGTAGGGTCAGACGAGGTATCACTGCGCACAATCCCGCAAACTCTGCATTTACTCGAAAACTAAATGTACTAGAGAAACTCTTTTTCTCGTGATAAAATGGTCATAAATAAGGATTGTTCTACACCAGTTTCGAAATAATAGCTGAATAAATAAAATACTTACTGTCAAATTTTTGTGCGTAACTTTTAGTGAATGCATAGGGGTATCACTGCGCACACGAAGGGGTATTACTGCGCTTTGCATAAATACAGCACTTTTCTCCCCCACCTAAATACCTCCTGTCCTCATTTTAATGCCACTCCTCCCCCATCTGAATATCCTTCTCCTCCTATCTTAATCCCCCTCTCTTCCCATTTATATCCCCCTCTCCTACTATTTTAATCACACTCACTCCTCATCGAAATCTCCCTCTATTCCCATCTAAATCCTTCTCTTCCCCATCTATCCTTCTCTCCCCCATCTATTTCCCCATCTCCCACATCTAAATCCTCCTCCCCCTTATCCAAACGTATGTGTTTCCCTCTCTACAGACCCTCTCCCCAATCTACTTGTCCCTTGCTTTTTAAAAACAAATTTAATAAATTTGCAACAAATTTAACAATCCAATTTTTTCGCAACTAGTTAACTATTTATATCAAGTAATATAATACGATCGTACGTTTATGGTTAATCAATATTAAATTCAAAACCTCTCACCCCCCCCCCCCCTAAATACCCACTCTCCCTATTTTAATACCCCCACATCAAGTTGCATAGCTACTACGATCGTAAATTCATTGTTAATCAAATTTATAATTAAGTAACATCTTATTCAATATTTCTGCCTTTCTCAAGAGCTAAAACCTCATATATTTTATATTCATTTACACACAAATATGGTTATTAATGATGCGCAGTGATACCTCTCTACCTCTGAATTATCTGGGGTATCACTGCGCACAGTTGTGGCGGGAAAACCGTTAAAACTAAGAAGTTGAATATTTGACATAATGTAACTGTTATTGTTTGTGCAAGCATGTTAAAACAATATGAATCTATTAATCTTGATGAAAGATTTATTGGAGAGTTTGCGGGAATAAAAAAACACCAGCGCAAACAATTTTCAGATCGTTCTGAGAGCACTACATATATCGCGACTCAGCTCTAGAAATACTAATAGGATAATGGTGCTTCATGATGTTTATGGGAGAAAAGAAGATGCTTGAAATGATGTTGCAATCAGATTTAGGCTAAAACAAGTGGTTTTAAAAATTATAAGGGGTGCGGAGTGATACCCCATAAAAAGGGTATGCGCAGTGATACCCCGTCCGACCTATATATAGTTGTATCATTACCTTATAACAAGATAATATGCTTTGTGCAAGCTGTTCCCATTCATATGTACAAATATTAAGAGTAACTATTTTAAGCGCATCATCCTCTGATACGAACAAATCACAAGTTAGTAATAGAGGAGTTGGCCTCTACTCAGAATAGGTGGGAGATAAAAAAATCTGTTCTTCTCAAGGGTGGTCAAGGATTAAAATTTATAATGAATTACCACCATTGCTTAGCTTTTTTACTAATATATTACGTGGCAATATATGAAAGGATACAAAGGGTTTTTGTTTTAATAAAGTAGAACTCAAAAACATCCCTAACCTGTTCCAAGAAATAATTATCTCTATATCGTTCTAGTAATCATTAGTATGGAGACATAAAAACAATTATGAAAACTGCTTTGCTCAATGAGTTAGCATTAATTAAGAGAATGAAAAACTAGAATGAACTCGATCATAGCAGCAATATGTCACTAATATTATAAGCAGTAGGATAATGATTACCTTTTTCTCAATAGTTTATCTCAATAACAGCCTCAACTGTAACAAATAATAAAGAAGAAGATTCTTGAAGATATGAATTGGTACTTTCATTTCAACTTATTTGAAACTTATTCAAAATACTTCTAAAGGCTATCTACAGAAGGTGTTGGAAATGGCCGCTGGAATCCTGTAGTCAAAGTCTTGTGCGCTTCAAGACGCTCTTCGAGTTTTCGTCACCTTTCAATTGTTTCTGCGTCATAATTTGCTCCAAACAGCTTCACACACTTAATTCTATCATATCTTGAATGGATTGATGTTTTTCCGAATACAAAATATTTTGTGTTGTAGCTCAGAAATGGAAATCAAAAGAATTGAGTTCTTACTGAGTGCAGGCCAGAAGATCTCAGTGTATCTTCTGGTAACTCGTCCTTGAAATTTTTCTCCAAGAATTGCTTAGCCACTCTTGTACAATGAGATGAAGCACCATCTTGCATCCACCAGAGTCTGCGTCATGTAGCAGTGGCTCAAAAAATTTGCCACACTTTGTCTCTCAGCAAAGCCATGTTATAGGAACCATTAACAGAGTCACAAGGACCGTCGTCAACGATGAATACTTGGACAATAGAATTTTCCGTCCACAATCACAACAAATATCATTACTCTTTTGTCATTTCTATAGTTTCATTCGACAATATCATGTGGATTCTCATCTGCAAATTATGACGCAGCAATAATTGAGAGGGTGACGAAGAGCGTCTTGAAGCGCGCAAGACTTTGACTACAGGATTCTGGCGACCATTTCCAGCACATTTTATAGATAGCCTTTAGAATTATTTTCAATGAGTTTCAAATAAGTTTGTATTTCATGAAATGTAAGTACCAAGCCATATCTTCAAGAAAATATATTTGTTTCCTCTAAATTCTTATTTCAAATATCCCTAGTGGGGGCTCAAAGTCTTGGAAAAAGAAAAAAACACACTGTATGTAAATTCATGGAAGTGATATAATCGATGAAGCCTGAGGTACATTGGTAAATAAAAACATAACTAATAGTTAGTAATATTATTCACGACCAATAATTCTAAACAAAATGTCATCTTTTCCAAAATACGTCTTTAGACAAATTTGTGTTTTGGCAATTTTGGGTTTCGGCAAACTCGTATTCGGAGAAGCCGGTTCGTCGGACTAGGTTTCAGCGAATTAGTTTTCGGTAAATTCAGTTTCGGCAAATTCTTTTTCGGCAAATCCGCCAGATACCATATAATATATGTATGTTCATTTCGGTTTAATGTGAAACATCAAATATTTCTACGAGTGCACGTTGCACAATATTGATTGTTAGGTACGGATAATTTTTCAGCTTATTCGCACGCTTCTAAATTTATTCATTGGATTTTGTGAGCGTTAAGAAGCGAGAGGAGGCAAGCGAATTTCATGCTCTTACGACCAGTTCCATATTGCTATTGGAATACAATCCAATGTAATTGCGACCCATTGAGAACTTAGGCACAAAGTTAGGGCCTATTGCTGTCACTCTCTATAGGCACAAATTTGAACCAGGAACTCAAATGGATGTTATAAACAATAATTCACAATCTACTTGCTAACTTTTGAATGAACTCATTCCCATAACAATAAATACATGCTTTGGAATTTGTTAGAAGACATTGATTACAATTAATTACAGTAAAGACAAATAATGGTATATATAGAGAATTATGGTCTGAACCATACATAAAATCCTGAAATGTTTCATGAATATAAGATGAAGTAATAAATCTTGCCATAATTAGAAATCTGGAGCATTTATAATATTTCTGTAACATCAAAATTTGGGGCCACTAACGCTATACAACAACTATGCTTATTTGATATTAAGATATGAATTGCTGAAAAAGTACATAGAAAGACTAGCTATTCATTCAAGATTAATAGCAAAGAAGAATACAAATATCGCTGTTAGGCCATTTCAAAATGCAAACTTTTCACTTATGATGGCAGCTATAAAAACTGCAATAGCTTATTAAAGGAATGTTTCCTGAAGATTGTTCAGTAGTTTTAAAGTAATGTTACATTTTACGGTCACCTCAAATG
This sequence comes from Caprella mutica, assembly GCA_947561585.1. Lineage (NCBI taxonomy): Eukaryota > Metazoa > Arthropoda > Malacostraca > Amphipoda > Caprellidae > Caprella > Caprella mutica. The sequence continues at coordinate 70,086 of CANNZV010002266.1, forward strand.
TCGTATCCGTTCCAATCCCTGAGTTTAGAACATTCAGTTTCGACAGCCTTGTCTCCTGAAGATATTTCTTTTGGTCGCCAAAGTTAGATTGGCACTAAAATGACTCTAAAACTCAAAAATCACCATCCCGGGGATACGAGTGAAATATGTCTGCTTTATGGAATGTTTTCCATAAGTTTAGTCATCAACTATCACTTGCATTGATTCTTAAAGGATATTTCTGAAATCTAAAGGTCTTTTTAAATGCTTAATCATTGGTGATGAAGAGAGCTGTTTGGCTTTTTGAGAATTTGGCTAGATATGCCAACCAATAAAGCAACCACATCTGTTTAACAATATTAACATTATATTTTATAAGTAAATTTGAAATACTACCGTTTCATTCATGCCAAGATTTGCCTCTCTCATGTAGAATTGTATTCTTTAATTTCAGTCTTATTTTTGTACAGATTAGCACGTAATAATTTTTAACTATGCTTAGCGCATGTGTTAAGTGCGTTATTATGGAATTTCCCATAGATGCATGATAAAGACTTATTATTTATACCTTATTGACATATATTGATTTATAAACAGTCCGTTAAATACTTGTAATTATGGTAACCGAAACATTAGTTGTTTATAGTTATTTGATAATAATGATCCTCATCAACTTTAGATCAGTCTTGAACATTTTTCCTTTTTCTTAGAAGGACTTCAATTCGTTCCTTGACTACTGTGGCTGGTCCCAGGAGTCCCTAAGTAGGTGATAATGTTAGTAACTCTGCAATCCTCTCTCCCTTTCTGGCGATTAACCTAATGAATTGGTCAGGGACTCTAAATTGAAGGCGGGGGACTCTACCTCTAAGAATATATTCATTATATTAGCAAATCACTTCCATTCGATATATTACCAAGAAAATGATCATCAAGGAGTGGAAATCGTTTATAAATGAATTATTGGAATTCATATTTCACTATTATTTCGTATATGCAAATATATAAATTTCGAAGTTTCAATTACAAGTTGAATTCATGAAATAAACTAATTGAAATACGTTCGCATATCAATACACAAAACTGCAAAACAACGATATCCTATTCAACAACATCAAGCGTATACCTCTAACTGATAATCTATAATAAAAGAATGCTCTAAATGCTCCTCTCTCGACAAAATGTAACAATAAAAGCAGCATCAGTTTTTAGTTCCTTGATATTACCTTAGCATCAGTGTCATAAATCTCTGGCAAGAATGGCGGCTCTTAAAGAGTGTCTTTCTCCGACAATTTCAGAAAATAGCGTCTAGATTCTAGGTACTTTTTGGGAGAGATTGGAGTTGTTGTTTTAAATGGTTATGCTTTTTATTGATCAAATTATGAAGTAAATATGTTTGTTTTTATAAAGGAATAAAATGAACATTATATGAAATAATACGATGTGAATTAGCTATAGGATAGTAAGCGTACTATATAAATTGGAAAATAGGAAGATTTTTTCATTATTTCAATAGTGATTTAAAATATTTATCTGCAGGTATAATGGATACCAATCAAAAAATAAAAAAAAATCGTACAGGGTGACACACAAAAAAGTGTACACAACTTAGAATTGATATAAATATCGTATTTATGAGTTGTTAAAAAATGAGTTGAAGTGAATTTTAAAATTAGATTTTTTTTCATGTACCCATTCTACCACAGTCATTGCTTAAGATAGTACGGGTACAATCTTTATATTAATTCTAACTTGGGTAAACTTTTTTGTGGGTCTCCCTGTATAGTTTTTTTATATGACCGAAATGTAAAACCGACCGATAATTAGTTAGTTATCCTGCCAATCATAGAAATTAAATACCAAGTTTGCCGCAATGTTAAATCTATTTTCTAAAAGTCTACATTTGCATTGATAACTACATCATAAATGTGAACTGAAAGGTACCATGCACAATAAGAAATACTATGTTAACGTTAAGTATTTTATGCAACCCTTGCGTTACTATATTGTCATTTCACACTGTAAGAGTTGGCCCTAAATTTCACTCTGGCTATATTGAGTTATTTATCTAAATATTTTCACTCACAGAACACATTGTAGGGGGCAGCACTCACCTGAAAAAAGATGAGAAAAAATTAGTTAATTTTAAGTTATTTACATCTAAAAAGTATAATATCTGTGGAAAATTTCATAGTTAAAAACTACGATCCATAGGTTTAAACTATAGTAATTCTTTAAAAAATATTTGCATAGTTAAAATAGCACATGTGATACAAAAAACTTTTTATAACTGCTCAAAGTGGTAAAATCTTTCTACAATAGAATCAATTGAATAATAATAATTGATATGAGAATGTATACCTCATCATTAGTTACAAAATTGAAAATAATTATTACCTAAACAACTTTATTGAGAATATCATTAATACATTGAATTAAAATATAAAAGAACACCGATATTAAATAATTATATAATTATCACCGCATTCTCACTGCCATGTTTCCGCTTCTTAAGATTCAAAGTATACTAGGCGGTGAAATTGTTAGTATAGATAGTATCGGCCTAACGATTCTCTCACTTTTTACTAATTTCACATTTATAAATCATACAAACATTATTAGCCTGAAGAATTACGTTCACATTCATCATACAAAATATCAGCTCGAATTTCAATTTATATTATTGAGTTTTAGAAGTGATACTAAAAGTTACAATTAGAAACAACCGTCACATTAGACAATATCTACCAGTTCTAATTGATTGGAGAAATTGGACATTTAGCGTTATATAATGTTGCGCTTTATATTTCACATTTTATTATCTACACATCATTACACTGCAATTACAATTCTACTCATGAAGCTATTATTATATGGAATTCATTGAATGACCAATTAGTGTTTTCAACTATAAATTTTCTCATGGAAAATTCAGCTCTGCCTATTCTAAATAAAATAAATTCATCTTCATGCATGTTCAAATTACAAGAAATTATCTTTCTTACATCTTACCATTTGAGTCAAAAACAGTGAAGAACATCTTGGCAACGCGTGAGGCATGTGTAAGGCAAGTACAAAGCGTGAGAAGCGTGTGAGGCAAGTGAGGCATGTGAGGCGTGTGAGGCATGTGAGGCATGTTAGGAAAGTGAGGCAAGTGAGGCATGTGAGGCGTGTGAGGCATGTGAGGCATGTGAGGCGTGTGAGGCATGTGAAGCGTGTGAGGCGTGTGAGGCATGTGAGGCAAGTAAGGCATGTGAGGCATGTGAGGCGTGTGAGGCATGTGAGGCGTGTGAGGCATGTGAAGCGTGTGAGGCAAGTGAGGCAAGTGAGGCATGTTAAACATCAGTCATCGTGTCGCCCTATAAACTATGTTCTTAAGTCAGATTTATGTGCTAAAATATCCTGAATTATAAGCATGCAGTCTAAAGTGTCTCCACGCTTAAGTGAAGACAAAAAGAACAGTTTTATTAAAAGATAAAAAAGGAAAGAGATGAATTAAAGGCACCCATCTCAGTAGCTGTATACTGAATTGAGAACAAAAAGTGAAAAAATAAATTAAAAATCACTTATTATAGGATATTGTACTATAATATTTAAACTTGTGTTACTATGATATTCCTATAAACTCAATGAATTATTATCGCATGCATTTGTACAGTGATTTATATTCACCTGCATTATAACATGGAATAAATACTGATAAATTGATAGCTAAGTGCAATATGTGGATCTGAACCATTTATGATCAATAAAAATAATCAACTACATTTCTTTCTGAAGATTATGAATTCAATAAAAATAAAAATATAGAACCAGTGAAATTTTTTTTAAAGAACAATAAATTATTTACAAAAAAACACAAAAAAATTTTATACAGAAAAAAAAATTGAAGACATTCTCAATTATAATAATTTACCACACAATTTGAATCTCTGGAGCAGAGTTCAACTTTACTCTCATTTTCCTCTCCCTTTTCGTAATTAGAATTAGACACAGAGGAGAAGATTGAGCCCTTGATTGAAAACAGTGAGACACTGTGGATGAGACACTGTGGATGAGACACTGTAGATGAGACACTGTGGATGACACACTGTGGATGAGACACTGTGGATGAGATACTGTAGATGAGACACTGTAGATGAGACACTGTAGATGAGACACTGTGGATGAGACACTGTGGATGAGACACTGTGGATGAGACACTGTAGATGAGACACTGTGGATGAGACACTGCAGATGAGACACTGTAGATGGTACACTGTAGATGGTACACTGTAGATGAAATACTGTAGGAGAGACACTGTAGATGAGACACTGTAGATGAGACACTGTAGATGAGACACTGTAGATGAGACACTGTAGATGAGACACTGTAGATGAGACACTGTACATGAGACACTGTAGATGGTACACTGTAGATGGTACACTGTAGATGGTACACTGTAGATGGTACACTGTAGATGGTACACTGTAGATGAGACACTGTAGATGAGACACTGTAGATGACACACTGTAGATGAGACACTGTAGATGAGACACTGTAGATGAGACACTGTAGATGAGACACTGTAGATGAGACACTGTAGATGAGACACTGTAGATGAGACACTGTAGATGAGACACTGTGTATGAGACACTGTAGACGAGACACTGTAGATGAGACACTGTGTATGAGACACTGTAGACGAGACACTGTAGATGAGACACTACAGATGAGACACTGCAGATGAGACACTGCAGATGAGACACTGTGGATGAGACACTGTGGATGAGACACTGTGGATGAGACACTGTGGATGAGACACTGTGGATGAGACACTGTGGATGAGACACTGTAGATGAGACACTGCAGATGAGACACTGCAGATGAGACACTGCAGATGAGACACTGCAGATGAGACACTGTAGATGAGACACTGTAGATGAGACACTGTAGATGAGACACTGTGGATGAGACACTGTAGATGAGACACTGTGGATGAGACACTGTGGATGAGACACTGTGGATGAGACACTGTGGATGAGACACTGTAGATGAGACACTGTAGATGAGACACTGTGGATGAGACACTGTAGATGGTACACTGTAGATGGTACACTGTAGATGAGACACTGTAGATGAGACACTGTAGATGAGACACTGTAGATGAGACACTGTAGATGAGACACTGTAGATGAGACACTGTAGATGAGACACTGTAGATGAGACACTGTGTATGAGACACTGTATATGAGACACTGTGTATGAGACACTGTAGATGAGACACTGTAGATGAGACACTGTAGATGAGACACTGTAGATGAGACACTGTGGAAGAGACACTGTGGAAGAGACACTGTAGATGAGACACTGTGGATGAGACACTGTGGATGAGACACTGTAGATGAGACACTGCAGATGAGACACTGCAGATGAGACACTGCAGATGAGACACTGTAGATGAGACACTGTAGATGAGACACTGTGGATGAGACACTGTGGATGAGACACTGTGGATGAGACACTGTGGATGAGACACTGTGGATGAGACACTGTGGATGAGACACTGTGGATGAGACACTGTAGATGAGACACTGTGGATGAGACACTGTAGATGAGACACTGTGGATGAGACACTGTGGATGAGACACTGTGGATGAGACACTGTGGATGAGAAACTGTAGATGAGACACTGTGGATGAGACACTGTGGATGAGACACTGTGGATGAGACACTGTGGATGAGACACTGTAGATGAGACACTGTGGATGAGACACTGTAGATGAGACACTGTGGATGAGACACTGTGGATGAGACATTGTAGATGAGACACTGTGGATTAGAAACTGTAGATGAGACACTGTGGATGAGACACTGTAGATGAGACACTGTAAATGAGACACTGCAGATGAGACACTGTAAATGAGACATTGCAGATGAGACACTGCACATGAGACACTGCACATGAGACACTGTAGATGAGACACTGTGGATGAGACACTGTTCAATAATAATGAGTTATATGCTATATAAATATTCCACTAGTGTAACTGATTTTAAAGAATATCGTGTTCTAAAAGTCAAATAGTCTTGCTATAAATAATAATATTATTGACAGCAACAGAGTAAAATACTTCAAGAAAAACTTTTTTCTTCAAATTTTCATCAGGTAAAATATATTTTACTAATTTAGTGCGCACTTTATCTTTCCTATAATAACTAATGACTTCTGAATCAGAGTAGTCACAATAAGAGACTCCTTTGTAAAGTAGTCACCGATAAAGTCCCCAGCATGAATAGTTAGTCCCAAATCGCTTTTAGTCACCGGGTTTATTTATGACTGAGTCTGAATGCTCTGGTCACGTTAGTACATAACTAATGGAAACACACTATCAAATGTAAGGAACTGGGAAAAGAGTCACTGTGGTGATGTACTAGCAGAGAAAAGAGTCACTGTGATGATGTACTATCTGAGAAAAGAGTCACTGTGATAATGTACTATCAGAGAAAAGAGTCACTGTGATGATGTACTATCAGAGAAAAGAGTCATTGTGATGATGTACTATCAGAGAAAAGAGTCACTGTGATGATGTACCATCAGAGAAAAGAGTCACTGTGATGATTTACTATCAGAGAAAAGAGTCACAGTGATGATGTACCATCAGAGAAAAGAGTCACTGTGATGATTTACTTTCAGAGAAAAGAGTCACTGTGATGATGTACTATCAGAGAAAAGAGTCACTGTGATGATGTACTATCAGAGAAAAGAGTCACTGTGATGATGTACCATCAGAGAAAAGAGTCACTGTGATGATTTACTTTCAGAGAAAAGAGTCACTGTGATGATGTACTACCAGAGAAAAGAGTCACTGTGATGATGTACTATCAGAGAAAAGAGTCACTGTGATGATGTACTATCAGAGAAAAGAGTCACTGTGATAATCAATAAAAAATTACATTTTTTAAGATTTCGAAGTGATGAATTTCTAAACTTAGAAACATTTGTATTATTTTCGATCAAATAATAAAAAATATGATAAACCTTTTCAATACTTATGTTGAGGGTAATATCAAATAACTGGAACACCTAACTGGCAAACAGTACTCGGAAAGTGGGTTTTAACATAGCTCATTTAGGTCAAGCAGAAATCTGCCCGTCCATTTTCTTGATAATTATGTGTCGAAGTCCTGCAACATATTATGTAGGGTTGCGACAATACGATTTTAAAATCACAGATCTTGAGATTATCATTGACGAAATGAAATGAAAAGGTATAGAATACTAAATACTGCTGGTTTAGAACGATTCAATGCAGATTATTTCTCTTGTCTATATTATTTTCAAGTGGCACCTCAAATTGGTTAGAAATTTTAAGCTAACTAGCTCTAAGAATATAGTTTAAAAAATATTGTTTCTTGTTGATAAATATTTAAGGATAGTGTTTTTTAAGGTTACTCACTCATTCACCGATTATTGAGATTGACTAATATGTGTATCAGAGTGCATACCACCCCTCGAATCCCTTTCAGTTCATTAAACAATCATGAGGTATGCAATAGAACAAACTAGCGGACACAACAAACTGGATTATTCAGCTATTTATGTTGAGAGTTTCGAAGTTCATATTGTTTGTAATGTAATTCAGTTCACCTCATAACTATATGCAGGCAAAAGGATAAAACAGGGGGCGGAGCACTAACGCTTAAGTGCCCCGATCTTTGTTGGCTCCTCCTTCTTGCCAACCAATCAGAGAAGAGTTATCCTTAAAATCATCTCTGTAGAAACTGTATCGATAGAAACTTATGCGGTAGAGACACTATCTCAAAAACCTTATATTTATAAAATTTAGACAGAAGAAACATAACCTTTTTGGGCACACCGATATTTTTGGGATCGATGATTTTAAAAGCATAATGTCACAACCCTACTAATATGTAATGACTACTGGATGCTGGGAAAAGAACTGCGGATGAGAGTACCATATTGCAATGTGACTCAATGGGAGGAGATCTTCAATGGATGACTTTATGTTATTTATGAAGGGAAGAAGTATCTGTTATCTTGAAACTTGAATGGGGAGCGCACAAAGAGAGAAAATATTGGAACAGGAACCGATTGGAATGATTCACATCGGTAATTGCGGCACATGGAGAGATGGACATGGAGAGATCAAGAGATGGACATGGAGGGATGGACACGAAGGGATGTACTTGAAAGGATGGACATGGAGAGATGGAAATAGAGAGATGGACATGGAGAGATGGACGGGTAGATGGAAATAAAGAGATGGACATGAAGGGATGGACATGGAGAGATGGAAATAGAGAGATGGACATGAAGAGATGGACATGAAGAGATGGACATAGAGAGATCGACATGGAGAGATGGACATGGAGAGATGGACATGGAGAGATGGCCATGGGGAGATCATCAAATGGAGAGATCATTAAATGGAAAGATGTTTTCGGTGCAATGGACAGGCACTACAATACACCATAATAGTTTCTTTCAACACACTCTATTTAGTACAACAACAATGGCTTTATTTTTATCAGTCGCTATCGAATAACTCTCCTTTGTTATAAATAGGAAAATAATAAAGGAGTATCTAAAAATATTTGGAATGAAAAATCAATGGTTAAGAGAATTGATTTGAGGAAATTTTAAACTGTCGAATAATTAGATTAAAGGATAAAAATGAAAATAATTGTTCTAGTTTTATTGAAAATATCAAAATTTCCGAAATTATGTTTTAATCATTCATTTATAAAATACCTTGCATCTCCTTATACAATTTAATAAAAAAAAAGAGATAAGCTTTCTCTATCTCGGAATTTGAAACATTCAATATGCAAATTTCCGGTCATTTGCTCATTAATTTATTGTGATACTTTAAAATGTTTTTATAGCCTAAAACTTTAAATGCATTAGTTATACTAAACTTCGACTTTGAATCAATATAAGTCTCTTTGTTTGATAAAAACAACATCAATAATATGATTACCATTCACATCAACATCAATAATATGATTACCATTCACATCAACATCAATAATATGATTACCATTCACATCAACATCAATAATATGATTACCATTCACATCAACATCAATAATGTGATTACCATTCACATCAACATCAATAATAAGATTACTAATTCACATCAACATCAATAATAAGATTACTAATTCACATCAACATCAATAATATGATTACTAATTCACATCAACTTCTCATCTACAAAGAAATTTTCCTTCCATATGAAAATTATGACTACTCAAATCATAATAACCAATCTTATGAATTAGATTGGCAATTACATGAACGGTAAAATGTTTATGAAGTTAATTAGACAAAACAAACAAATACTAAGTCGTTATTTATCTCAATAGCAGGTGTAAATATAAATCAGAATTACCAAAAACAGTCTCTTGAGGTATTTCAAGGTATTAAAAGGTATTAAAAGGTATTAAAAGGTATTAGAAGGTATTAGAAGGTATTTCAAGGTATTTCAAGGTATTTCAAGGTATTTCAAGGTATTAAAAGGTATTAAAAGGTATTAAAAGGTATTAAAAGGTATTAAAAGGTATTAAAAGGTATTAAAAGGTATTAAAAGGTATTAAAAGGTATTAAAAGGTATTAAAAGGTATTTAAAGGTATTTAAAGGTATTCGAAGGTATTTAAAAGTATTAAAAGGTATTAAAAAGTATCAGTAAAATAATTATTTTATTGACTATATTTCTTTTGACAACTATATTATACCAAATAAAAGGGGTAAAACAATATCATTAGGATAGAATAACTATTTAGAAGCATTGGTGGTAAGTGATGTCTGTCCTTACAAAAACATCTATTATTTAGTGTAAGTTACGAATTATCGAAAAGTTATACACTTTCGATCAAGAAAAAAGTCGAAATGTGAAAATAATTCTTTTATATGATCGAAAATGTGTATGTAAATACCAGTCAATTCGTAAATATTTAATGAATAACCATTATGGTGAAGATTTAGGTAGAAGTGAACTAAGTGTAATTCATTTCCTTTGCACTTTTAATGAACTTTAACCCATTAATTAGCTACATTGTTGCTAATTATAATCACAGCACTACTAGACATTAGTGTGACGTCACGATTTCACTCCCAGTTGGAAGATTTCCAAAAAAAAGAGAGAGCTTCTGAGAGAATTGAATTTGAGAAGACTGAGACTGAAGCTAATTAAATTGTCCTGAAATGAGGGACAGATGTCCTGTGTAGAGGGACAGATGTCCTGTGTAGAGGGACAGATGTCCTGTGTAGAGGGACAGATGTCCTGAAATGAGGGACAGATTTCCTGTGTAGAGGGACAGATTTCCTGTGTAGAGGGACAGATTTCCTGTGTAGAGGGACAGATTTCCTGTGTAGAGGGACAGATTTCCTGTGTAGAGGGACAGATGTCCTGTGTAGAGGGACAGATGTCCTGTGTAGAGGGACAGATAATCTATGTAGAGGGACAGATAATCTATGTAGAGGGACAGATAATCTGTGTAGAGGGACAGATAATCTGTGTAGAGGGACAGATGTCCTGTGTAGAGGGACAGATGTCCTGTGTAGAGGGACAGATGTCCTGTGTAGAGGGACAGATGTCCTGTGTAGAGGGACAGATGTCCTGTGTAGAGGGACAGATGTACTGTGTAGAGGGACAGATGTCCTGTGTAGAGGGACAGATGTCCTGTGTAGAGGGACAGATATCCTGAAATGAGGGACAGATGTCCTGTGTAGAGAGACAGATGTCCTGTGTAGAGGGACAGATGTCCTGTGTAGAGGGACAGATGTCCTGTGTAGAGGGACAGATGTCCTGTGTAGAGGGACAGATGTCCTGTGTAGAGGGACAGATGTCCTGTGTAGAGGGACAGATGTCCTGTGTAGAGGGACAGATGTCCTGTGTAGAGGGACAGATGTCCTGTGTAGAGGGACAAACGTCCTGTATAGAGAGACAGATATCCTGTGTAGAGGGACAGATGTCCTGTGTAGAGGGACAGATGTCCTGTGTAGAGGGACAGATGTCCTGTGTAGAGGGACAGACGTCCTGTATAGAGAGACAGATATCCTGTGTAGAGGGACAGATGTCCTGTGTAGAGGGACAGATGTCCTGTGAAGAGGGACAGATGTCCTGTGTAGAGGGACAGATGTCCTGTGTAGAGGGACAGATGTCCTGTGTAGAGGGACAGATGTCCTGTGTAGAGGGACAGATGTCCTGTGTAGAGGGACAGATGTCCTGTGTAGAGGGACAGATGTCCTGTGTAGAGGGACAGACGTCCTGTATAGAGAGACAGATATCCTGTGTAGAGAGACAGATATCCTGTGTAGAGGGACAGATGTCCTGTGTAGAGGGACAGATGTCCTGTGTAGAGGGACAGATGTCCTGTGTAGAGGGACAGACGTCCTGTATAGAGAGACAGATATCCTGTGTAGAGGGACAGATGTCCTGTATAGAGAGACAGATATCCTGTGTAGAGGGACAGATGTCCTGTATAGAGAGACAGATGTCCTGTGTAGAGGGACAGATGTCCTGTGTAGAGGGACAGATAATCTATGTAGAGGGACAGATGTCCTGTGTAGAGGGACAGATGTCCTGTGTAGAGGGACAGATGTCCTGAAATGAGGGACAGATATCCTGAAATGAGGGACAGATGTCCTGTGTAGAGGGACAGATGTCCTGTGTAGAGGGACATATGTCCTGTGTAGAGGGACAGATGTCCTGTGTAGAGGGACAGATGTCCTGTGTAGAGGGACAGATGTCCTGTGTAGAGGGACAGATGTCCTGTGTAGAGGGACAGATGTCCTGTGTAGAGGGACAGATGTCCTGTGTAGAGGGACAGATGTCCTGTGTAGAGGGACAGATAATCTATGTAGAGGGACAGATGTCCTGTGTAGAGGGACAGATGTCCTGTGTAGAGAGACAGATATCCTGTGTAGAGGGACAGATAATCTATGTAGAAGGACAGATAATATATGTAGAGGGACAGATAATCTATGTAGAGGGACAGATAATCTATGTAGAGGGACAGATGTTCTATGTAGAGAGACAGATAAAACAGTTAGGCTAGATCTTTTATTTAATTTATTATAAAGTCTGACAGTGAAGGTTGAGTGTAATAAAAATTATAATTTTAATTAAGATGTGGATACTGGATAAATTAATATTCCGTTAACTGTTATATGTTGTATATGGCCTCAGTTCTTCAAATTTAAGGTATTTCTAGAGAAATTTCAATATAGAGCAAAGGCTATCTTTAATGTCCATTTCATTATTCTCCAATTAAGTTTGAAATTATAATTCCACTCACTACCACATAATCAAGAGCGCAATTTGTTACAATGTATTTCCATGCTCCAGTGTCTATTAAACTACAATATCTCCTTTTTCATTCCATTTTGTAGAGGGAATGGAAAAGGTTTGCTGAGACTTGATTTACGAAGTGATTTGTCGTGGGGAAAATTGTGTTTTCTGATCTAGGCCTAGTGACGCTATTCCACCCCAATAAATTTCTATAAAGTTCGCTGTATTCCGGTGGGAATATTGACTTAGGAATGGTACTGTGACTCGTCTGGAATTGGAATGATTAAGAAGACAGTGTAAGGTTGCTATTATTTACAGCAGGAAAATAAAAGAAATATCTACTTATTCTAACTAAGGTAATTGCTGTGTATTTTATACAGTGAAAAGAATGGAAAAACTTAATTTAAATTGGTATATTAATTTATATAATTAAATGTTAGGATAAATTAAGTTTTCCGATCGTCAATAAATTTTGTACTATTTATTATCTACTAGTGCATTTGCCCGTTAATAATAACGGGTCTTCAATAGTAATTTATTACCCGTTGTTAGGTTATTTATAGCGAATTAAAATAAAATTAATTTTTCTGCATAAACTGATACTTTTTTCATAGATAAAAACATTTAAAAATTGAATAAAAACAGAGGAATTTAAATATTAAGTCAATATATTCCAGTGCGTATCATAGTTACATTCTTCAGGTTAAATACCTATCGTGTAGAAGCGAACACTAAATAAATAAACACACGAGGGAAATTATTAGTATAGATAATATAAATGAAATACTGTGGCACTTTACTTATATCCAATTGATGGCATATTTAAATTTATAATGAGTAATTTAAGAAATAATGTATCGGTCGGAATAACAGGACTTGCCCGAATAAATTAAATTTGTGAATGATAAAATGAAAGGCACTACTATATATATTCACATATGTAAATAAATCAAAACTGAAATAAATTCAAAATTCTAGTCAGGTTCTTTCGTGGGACATTCCCGACTAAAGTCTTAGGCATTATAATATTCTACGATAATGGAAGAATTATCGTATTCGACTTCGATAGAATTGATTAGAAGTAACAACTAGAAGATCTCTCGGTCTCAGCTCTCCATTCACTAGTCAGTCTGCTTTATTGATGACAGTGTCAAAGATGTTCAACAGTCTACATCTCTAATATCCACTCCATATCCTCTGCTTAATAATTCACACCTAAAGTCTCTAGTTACTAAATTGTAGAAACTGATGCTAAGATACTGTGAATGGGTTGAATAATTCAGTTTATTCTACAGTAGGAAAGTAGGACAAACTGCAGTACACTGAAAAAAAAATAATGTTGACCCAAAAATTTGAGTTTTCAGTTTGTCCTAAAACCGCCTCAAAAATGTGAGTCAATTTGACTCATCCTAATATTTTACTTAGAAAATAGTATGCTGACTCCTACTTCATAGTCAGATTGACTCAGGTAGAATCAATCAAGAAAAGACTCCCAATTGGAGTTTTGCCACCCTTGCTATTGTGTTCATTGACGTGAAATATTTGAATTGGGTAAATGAAGAGAAAATGTAAGTAATTCATTAATAATACTTATATTCTGTTAATTAGAATAAACTTTCTGTCGTATAATTGATCATTAGTATAAATATTTAAAGAAGTCAGAAAAGAATGCTGTTTAATTATTAAATGTTTGCAAATTATCATGTTTAATAATTAATTATCAAGTTTTACCGCTTGGATTATAATATGCAATGTATTAGTATATTAATATAGATGCCTAAATTCAGTTCAACTAATTGAAATCAAATATTAATAGACCAATAGAATATAATGTATGTTCATAATATGCATAATATATAAATTGATTAATAACTTTGGCGATCATTCTTTAACAAGTTGCAATTTTCTAACAAGGTTCCCAATTTTGTTAGTTATTTCTCCGATGACATCAATTTGTTGACCTCATCAAGTGGTTCAATTTTAGCACCAACAACATCTCCACCATCTTCTGAATCTCCTGTGTACCATCAGTCTAAGAAATAGGCCAGTCAATAATTTAAACGATTATACAGTCTTTTCAAATAAAAAACAAGTAATTAAAAACTTAGATCATAAATAGTCAATACAAACTCATAGATTTTTGTAATAAAAGACAGATCCAAATTACCTCAATTAGATAATTTCAGTTTGGATTCATGCTCCGTGTACCAGCTACTTTTTAGCCTGACGGTAGCGCGGTCTCTACGGCGGAGGGATACAAATCGCTTTTTCCCGCCGTATTGACAGCGTGACGAAAACTTGTGAGCGAAATGACTTACATTGAGTGACTTCGTGATAAATGACTAACATCCAGTGGTAAATTATTTACACTCTCTGAGAAATGACTCACAATAACTACTAAGTGACTCTCATTGCTTGGTGGGGGTGGAAACATCATTGGGGGGAATTAGAATAATTCCCCCTAGGATAATTATTAGATACATTTAGAACATGAACCGGGATCTCGTAGAGCGCATACCTTCGCCACCGTCATTAAATACTTTTTGAGGTATAAATGACCTTGACCTTTGACCCCATCACTCCTAAATTCTAATTAAATAGTTCTGGAAAATTATCAATCGTCCCATCAAATTTAAAGCAATTTAGTTTGAAATTTTTTGAGCATTCAACCTTCAATTGACCTTCGACCTTGCACAGCATATATATTATACAGCCGAACACTAGTTTGAATCAACTTATTTTGTTTCCAAGAGACTGTTTCCCCTCTCACCAGACTGTTTCCCCTCTCACCAGACCATTTCCCCTCTCACCAGACCATTTCCCCTCTCACCAGACCATTTCCCCTCTCACCAGACCATTTCCCCTCTCCCCAGACTGTTTCCCCTCTCCCCAGACTATTTCCCCTCTCACCAGACTATTTTCCTTCTCACCAGACTGTTTCCCATCTCACCAGACTATTTCCCCTCTCACCAGACTGTTTCCCCTCTCCTTTAGATTCTCAGTTCTTCTCATCATCGTTTGTCATTCTTACGTACCGCAGGAATTCACCGACTGCCTCCTTTTCAAATCCCACCGACAACACATCGAGAAATATGTTTTAGATGAGAAATGTGTATTGAGAATATTTTTCATCAAATCAGAGACGCTTCGTTAAATATAGACAATTGCATAATAATTATTAATGCATATCATATGACATTATTGAACATGCAAATCAGTGCATTTGTTGATATATAGTATTGTGATTACAGATCATTAATATGTACAATACTCTGATCATATTATTTTATTTTGAATAAAATAATATGAATAATATGATAAACGTTATTGTGTTATTGAAATGAAATAAAATTGAAGAAATACTATTACAGCATATCTTGTAGGATACTTCAAGCGAAAGAACAATCAGAGATTCCGCACACCGGTTGAAGACCTGCAACGACTCCGGATATTCGGGACAGTGATGAAGCCAGTCTCCCGGACAGATTTACGGTGAACTACACTCTCTCTCACTCTCTCTTTTGGTGAGATCTAACAACTTTGTTGTGGACAGACACCTCTAAAAAGAGATATTGTCATTCTGATGTCTCTATTTTGAGTCTCGTCAAAGTTTACTTATAGTTAAGGACAACAAAACTTTAGTCTCTTGCACAGAATTATTTATTTTCCACTAAACTATAAGTCAGTATTGTTCTACACAAAGTAGGTACCTGAATTTATATTTAAAATGCATCAAAGAAATAACTAAAACGGGCACTTGTATAGTGCGTTTATACACCTTCGCCACCGCTACGTTTTTTGGATCATTTTGACCCTTTTGAGACCTTGTCGCTCGACTCGATCACGCCAATATTCCAATCAAATGGTTCCTGAATAATAACCAATCGTCCCACCAAATTTCATGCAATTGTGTTTGATACTTTCTGAGTTATGCAAATAACAATATTACCAATCATTTAAATAAATAAATAAAATGGTACACGGAAAACTGCCAGGCAGAAAACTGCCGAAGCGGAAAATTGCCAGGCGGAAAACGGCCTGTCGGAAAAGTGCCAGTCACTTTCTTGCAACTTAATGTCTGTCACTTTAGTCACTAATAACATTTTAATTTATAAAAAAAATTCGCCTTTCATTAAAGAGTTAAGGGGAAATTCATTCCACTTAAATTAGTATTCAAAACAAAAATAATAGTTAAATGTAGACAATTTATTAAAACCATAAATAAGACATTATTATTTATTTATTTATTTAATTAGTGTCCGCTTTAACTCGACGGGTATTATAAGCATGAAGAATGTAACTATGATACGCACGGGTATATATTGATATGCTATTTAAATATCCTGTTTCAATTAAATTTTGAACGTATTTTATCCATAAAATAAATTAGACTATGCAGAAAATTTAATTTTAATTGAATTCATTAAAAGTAACCTAATAACGGGTAATAAATTGATATTGATGATGATCCGTTATTTTTAACGGGAAAATACACTAGTTATTATATAAATATTACAGAAGTATATCTAATACAATTTAGAAATAAAAACTAAAACCTTTCTTAGAAAACACTAAGAGAAAAAACAAAGAAATAATTGTATTGTATGGACAGAGTACAATTTCTTTGTTTATACAACGCATCTTTACATTATCAGTTCATAACGGGTTTAGTGTCTAATTATTTCAATTTTGTTTATAACTTGAGAATTTATTCAACCTTAATATTCGCTTGTACTCATTATAAAAAAAACTTCCTTGTGAAATATTAATAACAAGTTTGTGAAATATTTATAATTTGCAACCCAACATCTAAGAATATTAAACTGCTATTGGCTACCTATAATTCTCTTACAATTTCACTCGATCGAATTGTATTGCATATTAATCAATTGTTGAAATAAAAGTATTAATGACATGGAGAATAAAAATGTACATGTAATAATATATTGCATTGAGCTTACATATAAATTGATTAAACATTCACTTAATTTATTGTACATATAATTTAAAATTATATAATTGTGAGAATATCTAATTCTCTAAAAATCAGTTCACGGGGTTTAATGCTTACTTCGGAACCAAAGGCTATATTGCTGACGTCAATTGGCAATGAAAAACAAGGGACTCGAAGAAGCTGTCAGAAAAAAAAATTGAAACCCGTTTTCTTATAAATTAAAGTGTTCTTAGAATGTGCTTATAAATAAATAATATTCCAGAAAAGTAAAAAAACATAAATTGCCAATAAGTGACTGGCAGTTTTCCGGCTGGCAGTTTTCCACTTCGGCAGTTTTCCACCTGGCAGTTTTCCGGACACCAAATAAAACATTAACTTTAAGCAATTTTCCGAAAGAACCCCAATAGATCGGAAGAGGACCGCGGTGTCAATCACCTTTTCTGAATATTATTCTGTTTCTGATTTGAAAGAATTATCAAATGTTTTATATAAATATTCTGTGAAATTAATGCTTGTTGAACGAGAATGTTTCAATCATGGATAAAGGATGCGAAATAGTAAATACACCAATGTCTTCACTTCTATTGCGATAGAAACTAAGATGAGGAATAATAAAAATTTCATGACATGCGTTATTCGGTACCTTTATTTATAATCATAAATTTCCAGTCAAACTTCATTTGTCGTAGATTTGTAATGCATCAACAAGTTTTCAGAATCATTGAAAAATCTGGGAAACTATTAATTTTTTAAAATTTAATATTCATATTATAGAATTTTCTGAGCCAAGGTAATGGAACTGCATCTCTATGGAATCATAGACTAGTTATTCCATTACTAGTTTACCCAAAGAATATCCCCCATCACCCTTCAAATACCTTGTCAAATGACAAAGTTAAGTCGTGTTTCCGAGTACTTTTCGGATCTTTCAATTTTTGCTAATGGCTGACATCGTAACTTTGTACATCAGCTGAGAAAGTTCTAGTCCCATTCTTTGTAACAACTTTGGCATCAACTTTAGAGGCAAATCAAAAGAAGTGTTCTCATTCTAGATCAATTTAAGGAGTTTTAATTCCTATGTTCAAATAAAAGGATAATCCACACAGAGAACAGTATAGACCCCGAGACATAATTGAAAAAAATTAAACCAATAATTCAAACTAAACAAGTACAATTTGTGAAAAATGGAATCCAGAGGAAAACTGTATTTCTTCATATTTTGTGATCAATAATGTAAATTTGATCTTTGTATTTTTTTATACCAATAATGGCATAAGATGAGAAACAAATTCAAATAAGTGATAACATAGAAATTACAAGCCATTCAACACCATACAATTGTAAAAAAAAAAACCATTGCAACAAATCTAGGACAACTTATTCACCTTTGTGATTATTTGCTGGCTCGATTATACAATATTTTTTTGTATATTTGAAATGGTTTTGTATTATATCCGATAACTGCAAATATTTCAATAAAATCTTACTTTATATAAGAAAAAACTAAAAACACAAAACCCAGTTTGCGCAGCTATAAATATTAAAATAGAGTTCATCTATTACCTAACCGTTTGACAAAGCTATAGCTGTAGTTTTCTCAGAGTATCTTCTCTATTTTGTTCAAGTGAGCGTGATAATTTGAGCCCATTTCTTTCTTGTGTTTTCACTCTAGCGTAAAATTGGACCCCACAAATCACGGAATAAATGCCGACAATAATGAAGATAACTTAATGAACAAAAGATGGAGAACAATAACATTTTCATGAGCCGGAAGATATCTAAGAGACCATAATAATGCTCTCACTGTGGAATGTGGATGCCATTTATAGTATAAAATAAAGGAACATATAACCAATCAAAATGGGTAAATAAACCGAAATGAACGATCTGCAATTAGTCCATTGAGAAAACGTTTGTTATGATTACCAAAGTACATAATGGGATATTAATGATTTTGTATGATATTTCAAAATTCAGTAGTTAGCAAAAATACATAGCTTTCTTGAATAAAAATAATTATTTAAAGAAAAAGGTTATAACCATCATATTTCCATTATAGAATCTGTTTATTTTCCACTTCTCTTTCAACCTTATATTCAAACTGGTTAATTGTCTTCTTAGTTAAAAATGTTCTAATTTAGCGACATCACCACCCCTCCCCTCCCTCTCCATTCTTCTGTTCGATAAGTCTACGGCAAATCTGATTACCTTTCCATCATTTCACTGGATTTATTATCCTAATTTGAAAGCTTTTAAGGAAAATTCAGACACTGGAGAGAACTATAGGAGGAGATATTCTTCCTCTCTTGTATAACTGAATTAAATTTGCTTAAATAAGTGCATTTAAACGTATAGAAAACTAATATTTCTTTATTACGATTCTGATACCTAACAACTTCAACGTTTAATTTGAAACATTACGTTAAGTTTAAATCAATTCAATTAGTATTCTTAGATTGTGTAAGTATTATTTAATTCATTCGCAGTGGTCAATGTTGAAAATATAGATGAGGTAGCTTTATCAATGCTATAAAGTTACTATGGGTGATTTCAATCGATGGATGGTGGCTCAATACCCATCATTGTGTGGCACCTAATTCTCGTACCCTCAAATTACGGACATGCGATACTCAATGAAGTGGCAAGAGAAAAGAATACTCAGCTAAAAAGATCATCACCGGAAAATTCCAATGCGGAAAATTCTTACACGGAAAGCTCCTCCAGAAAAATTACACCAGCGATAAATTTAACCAGTGA
The DNA here is from genome assembly GCA_947561585.1 of Caprella mutica. Classification (NCBI taxonomy): domain Eukaryota; kingdom Metazoa; phylum Arthropoda; class Malacostraca; order Amphipoda; family Caprellidae; genus Caprella; species Caprella mutica. The sequence goes on from CANNZV010002266.1 coordinate 90,074, forward strand.
ATCTATTTAATTAATGGGTTGCCGGTTACAACCGAAATTATTCAGTTATAGTTAATATTATTCTTAAATGTATATGAAATCCAGTATTATACAGTGGAATTTTCCGTGGTGGAATTCTCACCGGAGTAATTCACCAAGAACCATAGAGATAAAATATAATTGGAAGCTACCTGCTGGGTCCAATGCATGTTTAGATATTATATTTCAAAATGAGAATAATATATTAAACTGTGAATAATTCAATGAAATTAGATTGTGACGGGTACAAGAATTAATTATTTTTGTACGCAAAAAAAATGATTTTCAATTGGAAATAGTAGATTCAATTGCACACTGAGAAAAAAAAGTACAACACATATGGTCAATAGTCATATCACATGGGTCACCAATTTATACTTTGAATCAATTTACTAAGCGATTTAGTTGTAATTTATACGTGTGTTAAAACATCCATGATGTGGTGTGTCAACGGACATTAGTTAATTCAATTCATTTTATGGAATGAATCAACTTACTATGAGAGGTAAAAGTTACTTAATTGAGAATTTTAAAGTATGTTGAAACAACTATGACAGTGTATTGTATTAACTCACAAAACTGTTAATTCAATGTATCTCGTGTATAAAATAATTAACTTACTATGAGAGTTGGCGCTACTTTTTTTCAGTTTAGGTGCGAGTCAAAACGAACTGTTTTGTTATAACCCACGTCAATTTAACTACTTTTAAGTAGTACATGCAACTCACCACTTAGGTAGGGGCAAAAAATGACCCATTCATAAAAGTCAAAACAAATTAAATATGATTTCATTCAACTAATTCTCTCTGTGCATAACTGCATATACAAAGCATTGAACATTAATTCTGATTATTCTCACATTTGTACAGCTAGTCAAAATGAAGTTAAACCAAATGAATATAACAAAATAAATTTGTCGCTTAGGAATTTTCTGACCACAGAATGACGCTACAAAAACATCACCGTACTGATTTTGGTCATTGTGTTGTTTCTTCTACACACCTTTTCGGTGGTTAGCGTCGCAAAGAGAGCGTGTGTGGCCATAAATAACCCATTTTATTCGGAAGCGAGCATTAAAGACTCTGGAAGGAGTGGAACAAACAAAATGCTGACATATGGACCCTGCCCTGATGTATGGCCTGCACCCATTGGGTAACCTTGGTACCATCGGGGCATTGGGGGGATAACGGAGAAAATTAAACTGGATGTTGGTAGTAGCTAGATTCATAATTCATTAGATGAATAATAATGGAACTAAAAAGAGAATGGTAAAAATAAGCATCATCTGAATATATGAAATTTTGGTACCTCCTACCTAGCAAAAGGAAATTGAGAAATAGTTACTAAGGATAATAAGGATAATATACTTAGTATCATACTCTATAGTTACACATAAAAAATAATTAACAATGAAAGCGTAAATTAAATAATAACAATTTAATAATCGAGAGCTGTATATAAATTGCATTGATTGATAAAATTATGTATATAATTATTTATTCATTAACATATTTCTTATTACGCATGAAAAAAGATTAATTTTTTAATGATAGTAAATAATCAGTTAATAATTATTAAGAAACAGAATTATGATTACTGTTAATATTAAGTGGTGCGGCAAAGTATCAGTTAACGGACAAAAATTAAATACCGGATGAAAAAATCGCGACAAAATTGACGCACGATTGAAATATGTTTTTAAATATTTTTAAGTCATTTTCAATCCTTGTTTTCCCTAACGTTCGCCTCACTCCTAAATTCTCTGAACTTTCAGCTAAACTTTTAGTTTTTGATTGAGACGAAGAAAGTTTCAGAATATTGAATGATTTCAGTAAATATGTAGCAATCTCATCCATAAATAAAGACATTAATTAATTCACCAAACGAGAGGAGTAAATATCGCGAATGTCGGTAACTTTGACGGTATTAATTATGAAATAGAATAACATTCAACACTTCAGTTTATAATACAAAACAAAACATAGATGGGAACTGTTCATATTTAATTATTCCAGAAACTTAATTTAATTTATATCAACATATATATTTCTCACCATTTTAAGTATCTAAGTATGAAAATGATATTTTTTTTAATTCAAAATTGTTTCAAGACATCTAAATCAGAAAAAATATTTGAATAAGACAGGTGAAAAAATATTTTGGGTTGTCTATATATTTTGAAAAAAAAAAGAATGAAAAATTAATTACTGAAAAAATTCTCATCTGTATCTCAAGTTAGTAACATCATTTCAGAGGATAGAACAGAGTTATAGCTCATAAAAACACTGGATTCCCCAAAATGATTAAATCCGACGAAACAACCATAAGGCATCAAATAATACACAGAGTAATAGAGATTTAGTGACATTACTGAGTAACAGTGAATTAATTGACATATTACAGGTAGCATACATTCTTTTAATTCGATGCTAAGCTTTTTCATTATATAATTATCATGAGTAGTACGCAGTGATGATAGCAGGTGATGATAACTATCATCATTATATTGCTAGCAAAAATAAAATAAAAAGTATAGTTTCATCTGGAATATTTTATAATATTATTGAAAATATATCCTTTTTTCCCTCATTTGTATTCCCCTCATCCGCCATCTCCTTGTTTGCGCTTCACGGGTTTCAGTTTGTTTGTCAACACGTCTGTAACACGTTCAGTGCGAGTAAGGAGCAGGTATTAGGATAAGCCAATTTAAATTGCCTCCAATCATCTCCAGAAGGTATCCACAGCTTGCTACTCAGACTCTGAAATTAACTTATCCATAAAGTTGCGGGTTTGGCACAATGTGCGGGTTTTTTGAGATGTACCATCAATAATATTAATAAGAGTTATTTGCGAAATAACTGAAGCAGCTAAAACTTTACATGCACTTCCTATCTACCTACAATATTACTTAGATTAAACATAACTCAAATCTCTCCGATACTGCTTAATGACGCCTCCGTTTGATGCCTGAGAGTATATCCATTGATTTCAAATATTGAGAAAGGTCTCCGATACGGACGAATGGGTAACACTCACACCTCCATTGCTAGAATTGTTACGCCAAACGTTCTGCTCTAGTGGGTGTGGGAACAGGGGATGGATTGCTGACACCTTCTACATTGTCAATTGGGATTTGATTAAACCGATATCAATATGTTTAATGCTTACTAGAGGTTCCAATCGATTTTCAAAGGCAAAAATAGGAATTATATCTACCTATTTTATGTATGTATATCTATATCATAGTAAGAAACGTGTTTGTCCGTCTCTCCGCGAGTCACACTGTTATTAAAAATTTCAAAAAACGGGTTAAACTAATATTAATGACTCGCAAGACTTGTGGAAAGTCCACGGGATGAGAAATATAGTTAATCAACCAATAATGAATAGCGCAAAAAATCAGTGTTAAATAACAGAAAAATAATCAATCCACATAGCAAAAAATAAAGAATAATCCAAATCCGAAACAAAAAATCTGAAAACTAAAAACCCTCAACAAAACAAATCCGAATGATAGAAAAAAAACATATCTGGATAACAAAAAACAAATCGGGAAAAGATACGGGAAAAAATCTGAACAACTGAAAAATTCGGATTTAATTTTGATTTTTTTTTTGGCTATTTAGATTTTTTCTTTTTATTTCAGATTTTTCTATTATGTGAATTTCATATTTTTCTGATATCCGAATTTTCGGTTATTCGAATTTCTGTTATCTGGATATCAATTATTTTGGTTACGGAATTCACAAAAATTCAGATTTACTGATTGTTTGGATTAATAAAAAAATCGGAAAATTCGTCACCGGAGATTGAGTAGTGTACGGTGCAAAATAAAATGTCTGGTTTGAAGAATCACAGTTACCACACTAGTTTATATGTATTTTTGAGAGCGTAACGGACTAACTAACTAAACAAGTAACATGTAGAATTCTAATATAAAGAATAATAATTGTTTTGACATTCGAGAGTGGAGAATATTTTAGATAAATCAGTAGGGGAGAACCGGGTGAGTTCATACAGCAGGTGAATCCGTACATGGCCATAACTCAACACCTGTTATGTTCTAACCCGTTGAAACTCGAGTGATCCTATACATTATAATAACAATTAGTTTGAAACAAGTTGCAGTTGCGTGAGAGTGTGTATGATCTTTTGGTGAGAGGTCATATTTTTTTAGCACTAAAATGTATTTTTCTCACTACTTGAGCTAAGCCATAGCAATTACAATATACTATCTAGAAACTTTATATGGAATGCCAGTATTTACTGGGATATTCTCTACGTATGTAAACGTTAACATTTAGTTTAAACTCATTAATATCTGATGTATTCCATTTTGAAAATAAAATAGTGGTATGGGGTGTCATCGTACAAATATGGACGGGCACATACTCCTCTGTACGGGTTCACCCCATTATGCACGAATTCACCTCTATATTTATTTTTCATATATGCCTGGAGAATATACACGTAAACGAACGAAACAGTATTCTTCCTGTGATGTGGAACAGGCATATAACGTCTGAGAAAATGGAACAGCAGTACGTAAAGCTACTAAATTGTATAAAGTTTCTCCGATGACGCTGTAAGATGCCACAAAGAGATCCAGAAATGGTTTGGAATTTGATAAGCATAAATTAGAAAAAAAGCTTTTACCAGCGAAGTAGTAAAGGACGGCGCTTTTCCAAAATATGCTGAGAATAGTTCAAATCATTATCAGCGCAACCAAGTAGAAAATGCGCCATCCACCGAGCCTGCTCCTGCTTCACCATCTACCAAGCCTGCTCCTACTTCACCATCCACCGAGCCTGCTCCTACTTTACCATCCACCGAGCCTGCTCCTACTTTACCATCCACCAAGCCTGCTCCTACTTTACCATCCACCGAGCCTGCTCCTACTTTACCATCCACCGAGCCTGCTCCTACTTTACCATCCACCGAGCCTGCTCCTACTTTACCATCCACCGAGCCTGCTCCTACTTTACCATCCACCGTGCCTGCTCCTACTTTACCATCCACCGAGCCTTCTCTTACTTTTACCGTGACAGAGGATTCTCCTTTTTCATCATCCACAGAGTCTTCTCTTACTTCACCCGTCACCGAAGCTTATCCTACTTTACCATCCACAGAGCCACTACCAGGCCCCTCTAGATTTAAAGTTTCATTTTTTGGAACGCATCTTTTGAAAACATTCGGCCATTCGCAAAGGTTCCTCCTAAAAAGTGCAACAACAGAGGCAGATAACCAAAAAGGTCAATGATAACCAATAGTACCCTAGAAAAAGAGTTACTGAAAGAGAAACAAATTTCAACAAAAAAAAAAAAAAATTTCAACGATGGTAATTGACGCTCTATAATCTAGTTCGGAAGACATCGGTGATGAAGCTTTTTGTGATTTTTTGTTATCTCAAAATAGTTTTAGTCAATTGTAATAACCGCATTCAAAGCTTCTGTAATATTTCCCATAAAGTATATGAAATTCCTACTGAATTTTCCTTTTTTCCTTCTTTATTAGTACTGTACGGAGTGATACTCTGTTTGTACGAACTCACCCGCACTTCCGGGTGAGTTCGTACACACGAACGAATCGACATTAAGAAAGAACCATAAGGTTTAAAATAATTTAGTTTGTAGTTATAAGCAGTTGAGTACCTATAGATTTGATTGTGTGTTAGAACGAACTTGTATCCCGAATAGTTAAGATTCTATAAGCCTTGAAAGGAAAAATGTACGAACTCACCCAGTTCTCCTCTACACTAAAAAAAGTTATAGATAATACGTACTTGCATTTAAATATTATTCTTAAGCCATTTTATTAATTGAATTCTAAATAAATGAACAACAGGTACCGAACTATAGTAAACATAATAAAACGGAAGAAAAGAATAGCATACATGAATTATGAATGGTTTCTGGAGATTCTAAAGAACCCAATTCTCAGTTAGAGAAGTTTTCCTCTACAATAGACTCGAAACTTGGACTCGATTCTATCAATAGGACCGACAAAATTCAGTGAGAAGTTTACACTCAGTCAAATTTGAATTTGAACTGGTCCCGACATCAATATTTAAAGATTGACTTCGTGCAGTGAATGGCATATCGGCTTCAGAAACTAAGACTATTCAGGACTATAAAAAACATAATAAAAAATACACCTATGCAACTCGAAGGAGATGAACAGAGATGCATACAAATAAATCACAAATTTGATTACTAGGGTTTAATCAGAAGTAGATTCATGCGGTATTGGAGATGAATATGAATAGGAAAAAATAAAGCTAAATTGAGATGAAATATTTAGAATAGTTAAGGTTTAATAACGTATCATTTGTGTGAATTAGACTCTATTGTGAAGATTTTTAAATAAACTATATAAATAGTAGGTGAAATAAAAAAAAATGATGAAATTTATTTAAAATGCAACCACTGATAACAGAAATAAAGTCTTGCAGTATAGTAAATGAAAAATCTGCTACATTTCAAAGAAAATCAAAGATGAGAGCTAAATCAAATTAATGTACTAATTTTGAAGGCTTGTTTCACAAAATTAGATCATTGTCTTCGAATGAAAACTTTTCACTCGGAGGTTTGATGAAAATTTCAGGAGGTGTTTGACTTATCGTAACTAAGTTAGAGAGAAATGTAACGGATCTAACTTGGTGAATCAGAGGTAGAGTTTTATATCTAAAGCAATTCTTCGCATGCGATTATAAAACACAAGATGTTGCTATGTAGAAAAAGAAGATGGAATATTCAAACAAGATAGTTAGAGAGGGGGAGCAAAAAATTCAAGAGGAAGAAAGACATTCTAGATATATTGTTCAAAAAATCATGGAAGCAAGTCTCCAATATCCACTATACTTTCTTCTATTGAATTAATATTTCAAGAAATTTAACAATTCGGAACAATTCTTGGATAAAACTTTCACATTATATTTAAAGCTTTTAAGTGTTTATAATATTACATATCATATCTCTTGTATTTTACATTATATCGTAAGGTTTAACTTTTTATAATAACTATTTCAGTAAGACGTCCATCTTTCCTCTCTGTTCTCTATCCTGGGTTTAATTAACGCTTGTCTCTTTTCTTCTCTGAAATACTGACAAGAAGTACTTAACTGCTTCCAAACTTACCAACTGTTACTGACAAGAAGTACTTAACTGCTTCCAAACTTACTTACTGTTACTGACAAGAAGTACTTAACTGCTACCAAACTTACTAACTGTTACTGACAAGAAGTACTTAACTGCTACCAAACTTACTTACTGTTACTGACAAGAAATACTTAACTGCTACCAAACTTACTAACTGTTACTGACAAGAAATACTTAACTGCTACCAAACTTACTAACATTTACTGACAAGAAGTACTATTTGACCGAAAAAGTCCTGTTTTCATTCATCATGAATTTATTTCATAAATCCTAATTTGTATTGTTCTTTCTTTCAATAATGTTTTATCATTAACTGGTACCAAACTTGCCAACTGTTACTGGCAAAAGATACAGGTTGATTCAGAATTAAGGAAACCAATATTGTCTATCAAATAAATCATTCGAAATCATTATTTGATACTGATGATATTTTATTGAAGAAATTTGTTACATAGATTTGTTGCATTCGATTTTAGGAAATTAAGAAGGCTTTAATTGTTCTAAATTTCAAATTCATACTCTGTACTTATCGAGATATAGTGATGAAGCTTCACAAAGAAGGTGAAACAAATTCATCAATTTCAAAGAAGTGAATAATCAGTATTCAACAGTATGAAAATTATTAAAAATATCAAAGAGATTGGTTCAACCTCTGATAAAACAGGACGAAGCGGAAAACTAACAGTACGCACAAAAAACACGCGCGAGAAATTGCGTTGCAATTCAGCTCGATCATATTATTTTGACAAGACCTCAAAATTTGGACTATTGTGACGGCAATTTGAAGATATTTGTACCTTGTGGGTTCAAAATGAACTATCAATCTGGAATCGAAGTTGCTTTCAAGATGTACCATGTAGTTTCCAACAGAACTCAGAGCAACCACATGGCTCCAAATTGACCTAAACTTGAATTCTAACGAAAATTCCATCCATCATATGCAAAGAATTCAGGTCAAAAAGGTGCCAGACCTTAATCTGTTGGACTTTTCCATCTGATCAGTTTTAAAGACCATTGGTCTCAGCTACACATCACACTTCTCTCGAGTGCAATTCAATAAGAACTGATATACACGTACTACGTGCCGCTAGTAATGCATGTGTTCCTAGACTGAAAGTTCTAGTTTGAAATGAGGGCATTTATATCGAATAAATAGAACACTGCATCATTTGCTTTGAATTGCAATCTTTAAAATCAAAATTAACCTTTTGAACATTAATATTCTAATTGAATATTTTGTCTTTGATTATGTAACCAAAAATTCCTATTATTAATACTTAAACTAAAAGTTCTACTGTATTATAAACCTGAATATCTAATTATAAAGTTTTGGTATAAGAAGAAATATTTTAATCCAATACTCTTAACTCTTCAATATAATTTGCGTACAAGACATTCTTTAATCAGTTCACAGTTTTTATTCATTGAGTTTTTCTATCGAGAACCACAGCCTCTAATCAGAAACTGTCCGGATTTTCACCGAAAATCACCAAGTTTGTTAATTAATTCAAAGAATCTTTTACGGTGTCTAAACAGACTAAACTTATGACACAACTTAATTGATAAAAGTGAAATATTGAAGGAGTGACGATGTACTGAGACACCTACAACAAAAGTACCTACAAACAAGGGGAAAATGTGGTTAATATTTTACATGCATGGTTCACTCGTATATTTATGTATAGCAATCGTCAGAATCAATAAACTTCTGGAATGGTGACCAGAAAGAAGCCTACAAGAATGAAGCCCACAGGAAAAAAGCACACAGGAAAGAAGCCCACAGGAAAAATGCTCACAAGGAAAATGCCCACAGGAAAAATGCTTACATGGAAAAATGTCAACAGGAAAAATGCCCACAACTACATAATTTTCAAAATACAGTAAAACATAGATGTGTTTAAAATAAGGGCATAAGTTTACAAAGGCACGAATATTCAATTAGTTTTCTATGTCTTGCACCTTTTGTCTCATCTTGAAAGTCTTCATCGCTTTCTGGTTGCAATTAAATTTTATAGTTTATAAATTTGAAAATCATCCATGATTTTCATTTTATGATTCAAATTATACTTTGCCCCCAAGGGCTCTATCCTGAAACTGTCTGTGGTGAATGGAAGAGAAGGGGGGTGGCGTCCCTTGGGTTCCAATTAAACTGCTGTAATTTGGATAATGGATTTACCATATTTCTATTTTTTAACGCTTCTTTCAGTTTTAGAGGATAGGGCTAGTATTATGCTCTTCAACTACGAGGTTTTAGATTTTTGTGTTAGGTAGGCTCGTAAGCTTCATTTACTATCACCTCTTCATTTTCCTCTTCTACCTGTTAGTGCAGCCACAGGTGCAATTGTGTCCCTTTTCGTCAAATTCCTTGTTAAATGACTGCATTCACGGAGTAGCTTTTCTGCATCAATTAGCTTTGTCACCGACGGTGGTAAGTGACTTTGTTCATGGAGCTAATTTCCATTTTGACTGCTTCTTCGAGTCCTTTTGTTTTAATTTATTTTTTGACGTTGGAGATGTAGTCGAAATGGCTGAAAGCCGACTTTAAATCCTATACTAAAATAAATTAAAACAACTGTATTTTAGAATATTGGTCGATAACTTATGTCCTTATTTAAAACTACTTTATGTTCTTCTGTATTATAAATATTAGGAAGTTGTGGGCTTCTATACCTGTGGGCATTTTTCCTTGTGGGGCATTCTTCCCTGTGGGGCATTCTTCCCTGTGGGGCATTCTTCCCTGTGGGGCATTCTTCCCTGTGGGGCATTCTTCCCTGTGGGGCATTCTTCCCTGTGGGGCATTCTTCCCTGTGGGGCATTCTTCCCTGTGGGGCATTCCTCCCTGTGGGGCATTCCTCCCTGTGGGGCATTCCTCCCTGTGGGGCATTCCTCCCTGTGGGGCATTCCACCCTGTGGGGCATTCCTCCCTGTGGGGCATTCCTCCCTGTGGGGCATTCCTCCCTGTGGGGCATTCCTCCCTGTGGGGCATTCCTCCCTGTGGGGCATTCCTCCCTGTGGGCATTCTTCCCTGTGGGCATTCTTCCCTGTGGGCATTCTTCCCTGTGGGCATTCTTCCCTGTGGGCATTCTTCCCTGTGGGCATTCTTCCCTGTGGGCATTCTTCCCTGTGGGCATTCTTCCTTGTGGGCATTCTTCCTTGTGGGCATTCTTCCTTGTGGGCATTCTTCCTTGTGGGCATTCTTCCTTGTGGGCATTCTTCCTTGTGGGCATTCTTCCTTGTGGGCATTCTTCCTTGTGGGCATTCTTCCTTGTGGGCATTCTTCCTTGTGGGCATTCTTCCTTGTGGGCATTCTTCCTTGTGGGCATTCTTCCTTGTGGGCATTCTTCCTTGTGGGCATTCTTCCTTGTGGGCATTCTTCCTTGTGGGCATTCTTCCTTGTGGGCATTCTTCCTTGTGGGCATTCTTCCTTGTGGGCATTCTTCCCTGTGGGCATTCTTCTTTGTGGGCATTCTTCTTTGTGGGCATTTTTCCTTGTGGAAACTTTTCCTGTAGGCTTCTTTCCGGAAACCCTCAGCAACATAAGCCTAATACGACTTTAGCCAATACTTACTTCATAATGAATAGAATGACGAAATAGTTATGAGAATATGATTCAAAATTGATAATAGATTAGTAGAAAAAGTAATAGAAAAATACATTACAATTCAATAGTTTAAAATTCAATAAATTATAATTGCAACAAAGTAGACAGAATTCCATTACCTTTTTTAAAACAAATTATTAATATACCATCTATAGAAAAGAATAACAACAAAGTTAATGAACTTTTTTGACACAGGATTATTTAAATCTTGAAAAGCCAATATAACAAATTCAATTCCGAAGATTTCCCCTCCTTTAGAATTTAAGTTTTTTCCCCAAAGTTAGATTTGATAGTCTGGAGTTAATGAATTTGTGGAGGACTGAAAGTAATTAAACCGAACAGAGAAACCAGAACCGATGAGAAAAAGACAGGGAGGAGTACAAGGGACTTCGTAGTTGTTACCAGAAGATTAGAGTAAAGAGAAATGACAGGGAGGAGTACAAGGGACTTCGTAGTTGTTAGCAGATGAGCAGGGTAAAGAGAAATGACAGGGAGGTGTACAAAGAACTTCGTAGCTGTTACCAGATGATTAGAGTAAGAGAAATGACAGGAAGGTGTACAAGGGACTTCGTAGGTGTACCAGATGATTAGGGTAAAGAGAAATGACAGGGAGGTGTACAGGGGACTTCGTAACTGTTACCAGATGATTAGGGTAAAGAGAAATGACAGGGAGGTGTACAAGGGACTTCGTAGTTGTTACCAGATGGTTAGGGGACTTTGTAGTTGTTAACAGATGATTAGGGGACTTCGTAGTTGCTATCAGATGATTAGGGGACTTCGTAGTTGTTATCAGATGATTAGGGGACTTTGTAGTTGTTATCAGATGATTAGGGGACTTTGTAGTTGTTATCAGATGATTAGGGGACTTTGTAGTTGTTAACAGATGATTAGGGGACTTCGTAGTTGTTAACAGATGATTAGGGTAAAGAGAAATGACAGGGAGGAGTACGAGGGACTTCGTAGTTGTTACCAGATGATTAGGGTGAAGAAAAATGGATTATCACTCCAATGCAATTCACTCTGAGATCATTATGAGAAGGTATTATAGGTTTTACTTCCCATATTTTGGTGCAAATTGAGCAATGCATCACTAGCTAATGTGTATCCTAATTACCTTCTAATAGCTCCATAAGCTGCTGATGCTATCTCTCTTTTCAATTTCCTGCCAATATCAGTTACAGTCTTACCCTCTGGCTGCACCTAGTTACTTTTTCACACAAAATGTATTTCACACGTAGAACACAGAAAAACACATTATACTAAAGTAACATAAATAGGAAAAGAGTTTTTTAAATTTGAATGTAATTATTATGAGAAAATGCATCTGTAATTATTTCCCACAGTTTGGTAATTTTAAATTTCTAAAAATGAACTTCACAACCAATTGTAAAGCTTAAAATTGGTCTGATTACACGACGACAAATTTGTAAAATTTGAAAATAATGGAAAATTAAAAAAATGTGATTTGTGAAATTAGCAGTGACTCTTTTCTCTGATAGTACATCATCACGGTGACTCTTTTCTCTGATAGTACATCATCACGGTGACTCTTTTCTCTGATAGTACATCATCACAGTGACTCTTTTCTCTGATAGTACATCATCACAGTGACTCTTTTCTCTGATAGTACATCATCACAGTGACTCTTTTCTCTGATAGTACATCATCACGGTGACTCTTTTCTCTGATAGTACATCATCACAGTGACTCTTTTCTCTGATAGTACATCATCACATTGACTCTTTTCTCTGATAGTACATCATCACATTGACTCTTTTCTCTGATAGTACATCATCACAGTGTCTCTTTTCTCAGATAGTACATCATCACAGTGTCTCTTTTCTCAGATAGTACATCATCACAGTGACTCTTTTATCTGATAGTACATCATCACATTGACTCTTTTCTCTGATAGTACATCATCACATTGACTCTTTTCTCTGATAGTACATCATCACATTGACTCTTTTCTCTGATAGTACATCATCACAGTGTCTCTTTTCTCTGATAGTACATCATCACAGTGACTCTTTTCTCTGATAGTACATCATCACAGTGACTCTTTTCTCTGATAGTACATCATCACATTGACTCTTTCCTCTGATAGTACATCATCACATTGACTCTTTCCTCTGATAGTACATCATCACAGTGACTCTTTTCTCTGATAGTACATCATCACAGTGACTCTTTTCTCTGATAGTACATCATCACAGTGACTCTTTTCTCTGATAGTACATCATCACAGTGACTCTTTTCTCTGATAGTACATCATCACAGTGACTCTTTTCTCTGATAGTACATCATCACAGTGACTCTTTTCTCTGATAGTACATCATCACAGTGACTCTTTTCTCTGATAGTACATCATCACAGTGACTCTTTTCTCTGATAGTACATCATCACAGTGACTCTTTTCTCTGATAGTACATCATCACAGTGACTCTTTTCTCTGATAGTACATCATCACAGTGACTCTTTTCTCTGATAGTACATCATCACAGTGACTCTTTTCTCTGATAGTACATCATCACAGTGACTCTTTTCTCTGATAGTACATCATCACAGTGACTTTTTTCTGATAGTACATCATTCCAGTGACTCTTTTCTCTGATAGTACATCACCACAGTGACTTTTCTCTGATAGTACATCACCACAGTGACTTTTCTCTGATAGTACATCATCACAGTGACTCTTTTCTCTGATAGTACATCATCACAGTGACTCTTTTCTCTGATAGTACATCATCTCAGTGACTCTTTTCATTGATAGTACATCATCACAGTGACTCTTTTCTCTGATAGTACATCATCACAGTGACTCTTTTCTCTGATAGTACATCAGCACAGTGACTCTTTTCTCTGATAGTACATCAGCACAGTGACTCTTTTCTCTGATAGTACATCATCACAGTGACTCTTTTCTCTTATAGTACATCATCACAGTGACTCTTCTCTGATAGTACATCATTCCAGTGACTTTTCTCTGATAGTACATCACCACAGTGACTCTTTTCTCTGATAGTACATCACCACAGTGACTCTTTTCTCTGATAGTACATCATCACAGTGACTCTTTTCTCTGATAGTACATCATCACAGTGACTCTTTTCTCTGATAGTACATCATCACAGTGACTCTTTTCTCTGATAGTACATCATCACAGTGACTCTTTTCTCTGATAGTGTATCATCACAGTGACTCTTTTCTCTGATAGTGTATCATCACAGTGACTCTTTTCTCCGATAGTACATCATCACAGTGACTCTTTTCTCTGATAGTGTATCATACTGCAGACGTTTCAATTTTAAAAGAACTGTTTTCGTTCGTAAGAAAAAAGAATTAGTTTAATTTAAATCTCAATAAAAATGGGTACTTGAATCATTTGGTATAAGAGTATTAACTATCATGGCTAAGCATGAATGTACACAGTACGGTTCTAGGTAAATTGCTCGAAAACAATTGCTCAAAAGACAATTGCTCGAAAACAATTGCTCAAAAGACAATTGCTCGAAAAAAAATTGCTCGAAAAAAAATTGCTCGAAGGAACAATTGATCGAATGAACAATTGATCGAATGAACAATTGCTCGAATTATCGAATTGCTCGAATGAACAAAATTGCTCGAATTATAAAATTACACAGTTTTCGATTCTATAAAAGTCAGTTATTCATGAAGTGGAGCTGCACCTAACAATCCTTCTTTCTTTTTAGTAACTGATCATTATTCATTCTATAAATGATTTTAATTATTACTTATTCTACATAATCATTTTTTAGACCATTTGTGTCATCTCGTATGTAACATGTGAATTGGAATCATGTTGGTTAATCACTAATATTCATGTTTTTTTATCATAAAAACCCGAAAAAATTTGTAGATTTATTTATTATTAGCCTATCTGTATGTGGCACCTCAATAGGTGAAATAACTCAAAGTTATGACAGAGTTTTAATTAATCTACAAATTTTTTCGGGTTTTATGATAAAAAAAACATGAATAGTAGTGATTCACCACATAATTCCAATTCACATGTTACATACGAGATGACACAAATGGTCTAAAAAATGATTATGTAGAATAAGTAATAATTAAAATCATTTATAGAATGAATAATGATCAATTACTAAAAAGAAACAAGGATTGTTAGGTGCAGCTCCACTTCATGAATAACTGACTTTTATAAAATCGAAAACTGAGCAATTTTATAATTCGAGCAATTTTGTTCATTCGAGCAATTTGATAATTCGAGCAATTGTTCATTCGGTCAATTGTTCCTTCGAGCAATTGTCTTTCGAGCAATTGTCTTTCGAGCAATTGTTTTCGAGCAATTTACCGGCTACAACACAGTACAGGGTGGCGCAAAAAAAAGGAAACCCATTTTCAAACTAGTTTATTTTACAAACTATCAAAGCTGGAAATTTTCTAAAAACTCAGTTTTATTTTTTTTTTTTTTTTGCATCTATCTTGATAATCTGTTAAGAGTTACGACAAAAATTAAACATCCTGCAGTGAATTAAAAAAAGGGAAATAAAAATGGCTTACGCGAGCACGAAATATATGAAAAAAATCATAAGAGATATAATTTTTTTTATATGGATGTAAAAACATGAAATTCTACAATTTTTTTGTAACAAATAAGAGAAAATAAAAGAAACAATTACCATTTGAAAGTTGTTTTTTGAAGGTAAAATTGATATCTTTATAAAATCATCTCGCCATTAATTTTAATCTCCTATTCGATACCCTCAAAATCCATCTTTCAAAAGAACAAGGAGTTTTTGTTGTGACAATTTTTTTAAACACTGAGTTTTACGCAGATTCAACCTCATTTTGAACATTTCTTTCCACCAACTGTAAAACCATATTGACAAATGTTGATAAGTTCAAAACTGAAGAAACCACTTTAAATTTGAACAAAAATTGATCATGTCGCAGGAGTAAAGAATGAACACATGAAAACAATAATATTTTTCATGAACATCTTATTGAGAATACAAAAATGTAAATCAGATGATAAGAATTAGATATCATTTAAGACACATTTCAATAAATTGTTAAACACAATTTGAGATATTATCCTTTCAGGTTGCATGTAAGGCTCGAACTCTTAGTACTGATTTACCGCACCGTCTAAATTTTTG
>CANNZV010002267.1:0-105941 GCA_947561585.1 Caprella mutica
GTTATAGGGGTAGAATGTTATAGGGGTAGAATGTTATATGGGTAGAATGTTATAGGGGTAGAATGTTATATGGGATGTGGGTAGAATGTTATAGGGGTAGAATGTTATATGGGTAGAATGTTATAGGGGTAGAATGTTATATGGGTAGAATGTTATATGGGTAGAATGTTATATGGGTAGAATGTTATAGGGGTAGAATGTTATATGGGTAGAATGTTATAGGGGTAGAATGTTATAGGGTAGAATGTTATAGGGGTAGAATGTTATATGGGTAGAATGTTATAGGGGTAGAATGTTATAAGGGTAGAATGTTATAGGGGTAGAATGTTATAGGGGTAGAATGTTATAAGGGTAGAATGTTATAGGGGTAGAATGTTATAGGGGTAGAATGTTATATGGGTAGAATATTATATGGGTAGAATGTTATAGGGGTAGAATGTTATAAGGGTAGAATGTTATAGGGGTAGAATGTTATAGGGGTAGAATGTTATAGGGGTAGAATGTTATAGGGGTAGAATGTTATACGGGTAGAATGTTATAGGGGTAGAATGTTATAAGGGTAGAATGTTATAAGGGTAGAATGTTATAGGGGTAGAATGTTATATGGGTAGAATATTATATGGGTAGAATGTTATATGGGTAGAATGTTATAGGGGTAGAATGTTATAAGGGTAGAATGTTATAGGGGTAGAATGTTATAGGGGTAGAATGTTATAAGGGTAGAATGTTATAGGGGTAGAATGTTATAGGGGTAGAATGTTATATGGGTAGAATGTTATATGGGTAGAATGTTATATGGGTAGAATGTTATAGGGGTAGAATGTTATATGGGTAGAATGTTATAGGGGTAGAATGTTATAGGGGTAGAATGTTATAGGGGTAGAATGTTATACGGGTAGAATGTTATAGGGGTAGAATGTTATAAGGGTAGAATGTTATAGGGGTAGAATGTTATATGGGTAGAATATTATATGGGTAGAATGTTATATGGGTAGAATGTTATAGGGGTAGAATGTTATAGGGGTAGAATGTTATAGGGGTAGAATGTTATAGGGGTAGAATGTTATAGGGGTAGAATGTTATAGGGGTAGAATGTTATAGGGGTAGAATGTTATAGGGGTAGAATGTTATGTGGGTAGAATGTTATAGGGGTAGAATGTTATAGGGGTAGAATGTTATATAGTAAATATGTTAGTAATTAATATTATGGTTAATTTTATCCAAGATGAAAAGTTCTGGTGGACCATAGGAGTTTAAGAGGAGATTAATTCTTCTATGGCCCCATCATAACTTCTTCAAATCTTCTGTGGCCCAACCATGACTTCCTTTTAATCTTCTATGGCCCCACCATAACTGTCTTTTTGGTTACATGATACGATTACTCACAAAGCTTAGAAATTATTTCCTATAATTAACTCTTTTTTCAGTTGACTGGTGGTTCAGTGTGTGGGTATGAGTAACGTGTAAGAATTCATTGCAAACATTCCTTACTGTAGCTATTCAATTTTACTAGTGTATTTTCCCGGTAAAAATAACGGGTTTTCAATAATATTAATATTGATGTAACTTAACAATCTACTCGTGGTCCGTGTCTTCAGAATTCGTTTTTTATTGATTAATGACTATTATAATATACCCTGCATTATTTAAATTACCTTCCAAATTAATTAAATTTTCTGCATAGATTGATATTTCATAGATTAAAGACAAATAAAAATTGAGTGAATTCCTAGTTCGCGTTCCTATTTCAAATAGGGACGTGAACTAGGAAGGGGGTATTCGGATCGGTTCCTATTTCGCGTCCCTAAATTAAATAAAGACGTGAATTAGGAATTTACAAAAAAATGAATAAAATATAATAATTATAATACTATATCAATATTTTATTATCATGATTATATTCTTCATGTTAATTATCTAATTAACATATCACAATAAAGGTTGCACTAAGTGGCTTGGTCGCACTAACTGGCTTGGTCACACCAAGTGACATGGTGGTTCAGTGTGGCGGTCTAAGTTGCCATGAATTACCATTTTTTCAATTTTTGTAATTTTATGATATAAATAAATAATGCGTATGTGTATTACGAATTCGGAGCATATATTGGCCAACAATTTGAATTAATTCATAATCATGGACTTCATTACAACTGTGGACAAGAGAGAAAAAAAGTTACTCTGCAATTTCATAGTTATTATATAAAGTTAAATAAATTTGTATTTATACTATTTTTCTTTTAAATAAAAGTGTTTTAGCCAAATGTTTTTCGGTCAAATATCTTTTGGCTAAATGTCCGTAAACTAAATATTATACTACAATAAAATAAACCACTCTCGGTTATTTCTGTTCTAGAAATGTATTGTTCTGTCACCTGTGTTTCAAATGGTTCTAGAGTAAATTGTTCGAAAACAATTGCTCGAAAATAAGTTGATGAAAAACCATTAATATAATGAACAATTGTTCGCTGATCAATTGATCGAATGATCAATTGCTCGAAATATAATTGCTTGAAAAACAATTGCTTGCATGATCATTTGGGAAGGTGAATTGTACATACAAATGGTATTAGTAAACTTAGTATAACCAATTGTTCACCAGTACTTTTCTTCGAGTAATTGTTTTAGAGGAATTGTTACTAAGCAATTGTTTTAATTTTCTCTATTTAATATAAAAAGATACACAATTTGAAGAAATAATACCGTAAATAACATACAAGTAAGTGTGGGAGTTTCTTCACTATGTTTTAATCAACACTAAATGTTGCGGTTGTGTAGCAAAGTTAGTAGACATTTGAAACACAGGTGGCAGCACGATGCTATTTTGAAACCGGAATATTGAAGTGTATCATATTGGAGTATAATATATTTAACCAATAAAGTAAAATATAATAATGTAACTAGTAAAGTAACTAACTAACTAGTCAAGTAACTATCTAATAAAGTGAACACTAAAGTAACTAATAAAGTAACTGATAAAGTAAATTACTAATTAAGTCCCTCTCACTCTCTCTCATTCCCACTCACTCCCTCTCATTCTCATTGTCAGGTAGGAGACAGCGAGTCTTCGTTGGAGGCACACCGTCTGAATGGTCGGTAGTTATCAGCGGTGCGTCCAAAGGATCAGTTTTAAGACCTCTGCTGTTCCTCATCTACATCAATGATTTAGACACTGGAATCATCTCCAAGATGAGTAAGTTTGCAGACAATACCAAGCTAGGTGTCGATGCGACTGATCCTCATGCGGTGAACGAGCTGAGGAGGGATCTGGCCAGGATAGGAGAGTGGTCAGAACAATGGCAGATGCCTTTCAACACAGGGAAATGTAAAGTCCTGCATGTTGGAGTGCAAAATGCTCGCGCTGACTTCTCCTACTTGGTTCGCCAGTCTCTTCAACGTTGCAGGAGCTTGACCTCGGAGTACTTATGACCTCCGAGTTCAAGTTTGGTGCTCAATGTGTCGCCGCAGAGAGGAAAGCTCAGAAAATCCTATGTTACATCAAGAGGGATTTAATCCACCGAAATAGGCAGACGGTGATGACCCTGTATAAGACGCTGGTTCGGCCCCATTTGGAGTATGCTATTCAGTTCTGGTCTCCGTCATACAGGTGTGACGTGGAACGCTTAGACAGGATTCAGGCCCGAGCAACCAAGTTGATACCTGAGATCCGGACAGCGGAACCTAGACCTCCTAACCCTAGAACAGCGTAGACATCAATACCAGTTGATTGAGACCCACAAAATCATTAGGGGTCATAGCACCCTTCCCCCACAAGGATCTTCTTGTTCAACTTGAACCCAACGAGGGGTCATGGTTACAAGTTAGATGTACCAAGATTCCAGACGAATAAGTTCCGAGACCTGATGACAGTGAAGGTGTGCAGTGTATGGAATGCCTTTTCAGGTGAGTTGGTTGATGCACCCTCTGTCGAGTCCTTCAAGAGGAACTTGGATAAGATAATTCGAAGGATAGTGTAGTTTTTTCTACTAGAGAGAAACCCTGGAGCCTTCTCGTGGCGTGAGAGGTTAAGGTCTGACGTCCAACGTCTGTGTCCGAACACGGGTGCTGTATGTGGGGCAGAACTAATCCGGGTTATTTCCTGAACCCAGTGATGGATTCATTTTCTCCAAGCGTTTGCTGGTTGAGATTCTTTTCAAGGCTTCCGGTGGGATGAGAGTGATCCACTATTAGTCTTAAACCCTGACTCTTCTGGTGGTGAAGTCTGTGTGCCAAGTCTTAGACCTGGTGAATGGGATGAGATGAGATTCTTTGCACTTGCACACAATCAAAAGTGTGGTCTAAAGTAAGCAATTACTGCACTGTAATCACACTGTAATGGGAGTTCGGCACTTTTTGTGTGATCCCTTTTTCTAATTTTAATTTCACTCTCTCTTATTCCCTCCCTATCATTCCAACTCACTCCCTATAATTCCCTCTCTCAATCTCACTCATTCCCTCTCACTCTCACTCACTCTCCAATCATTCCCTCTCACTCTCACTCACTCTCCAATCATTCCCTTTCATTCCTACTCACTCTCCTCTCATTCCCTTTCATTCCCACTTACTCTCCAATCATTCCCTCTCATTCCTACTCACTCTCCTCTCATTTTCTTTCATTCCCACTTACTCTCCTCTCATTCTCTTTCATTCCCACTCACTCTCCACTCACTCCCTCTCACCTGCTTCTCACCTCTCCACTCCACTGCTTTCCTCTCACTCAGTGAGTGCTTTGACTCTGTGGTCTGAGGTGCTATGGTGTCCCTCTCTCTCCTCACTCACCAATACAGATGTGCTTCCGTTCACCTTCACTGATCCAAATTACGTCAAAACACCCCATTATGAAATTAAATATAAATTCTCTCAGTAAAATAATAGTGTGGTGAAATAAATTCATAGGCGATGAAATCAAATTTTGGGAAAAAGTGGTGTTGAAATTTTTGAGTGTTGTTAATAAATGTGTGTTTGATGCGTCAGAATTATGGATAACTGGAGCTTGTCAATCACGATCTTCCTTTTTTTAATTGCATGTGAGTAAACAGACAAATAAATACTTTTCTTATAATGTATTAAGATAATGGTAACAGAAAATATTGTATTGAATAATGTATTGAAAAAATGGAAGTAACTTAAATGTTGAAATTATTTTCCGTAGATTAAAACAATGTAATGAGGTAGATAGAAATAACTCAAATATTGAGACCATTTTCCGTAAATCAAAATGATATTCTAAAAAAGATAAAAGTAATTCAAATAGTGAAAGTGTTTTCCGTAGATTAAAATAATGTATTTGGTAAAATAAAAGTAAATCAAATATTGAGACTATTCTCCGTAGATTTTATTTTTGAAGTAGTTTTATAATTGAAAAACATACATGACACCAGTTAGAAATTTAAGCATCGGTGAATAATAACTCATTATTCATTGGAAACCTAAATAGTATTGTATTCAACTGACAGTAGCATAATTAAAGGAATGAAAATATATGAAAAATAATAATAATAGTAATATTTACAATCCAAATAACTAACCGTGAGCCTAGAAAAATCATGCCAAAAACAATTGAGCTTAGGACAATTTAGCCCATAAGAATATTGTGACAGCAGACACAATAAATTATTGTTAATTTGTTATTATAGTAACAGCGTTACAATGAATTCTGATAAAAAGGGACTCAACCTGGAGAATTAAGATTTTGCTTTCCTATAAAAACTAGAACGGGCACTCGTAGAGCGCATACCTTCACCAACGCATATAAATGAGGTAGACCAACCAATAACCTTTAAGTTTCAAAGGACCTTGACCTCTGATCTGATTGCTCTCAAAATCAAAACAAACGGGTCCTGGTTCACCCACCAAAATAATTTTTGAGAATGCGAATACCGAGGTTACAAATAAACCTGATTAGAACATAACCATCAGCAGTTCTGGTAAAGTAACAATGGAAAAATGATATTAAACTTTACTTAATTAATGTATTAATCGTGAATAGGAATGCCAATTGGAAGAAATAGACCAAATTTTAAAACCAGTTGTCTGAAGTGTCTACAACCGTATTGTGGGAATAATGTCTCGGTAATGCAACTGAAGGGTGACACAATATCATCACCATACTTTGTTTTAAATTTATACATAAAAAATTAGAACAAGATGATGGTGTAAGTAAATTTAGACCTATAAATTACTGGTGATCTAGATTCTACTGAAAAAGTGAAGCATGTGCGGGCAAACCTTGATAAAGTTTTAAATAAAATTAAAATATTATATGTATATGTATTAATTTTTTTAATACAAAAGCAATATCTTCATACTCCGAGATGTAACCGAGTCCGTTTTTATCAGTCTACTGTATCAACTTAATTGAAAACCATTACTACTGTACAAAGTAGAATTTCTTTATTGTGTCTACCGTCATGTTTTTTTTATGGGCTCAATTGTCCTGGGTTTCAATTGACCTGGGACCAATTGTCATTGGTTCAAATGTTGGCGTGCTCGATTGCTCCTCCATTCAACATAGACAGTTATCCAAGAAAATATTTTATCTACTCTGAGAGAAAATTGTGGTAGTGCTACAGAAGACTAAGAGAAAGTTATAGTGGGGCCATAGAAGATTAAGAGAAAGTTATAGTGGGGCCATAGAAGATTAAGAGAAAGTTATAGTGGGGCCATAGAAGATTAAGAGGAAATTATGGCGGTGTTACAGAAGATTAAGAGAAAGTTATAGTGGGGCCATAGAAGATTAAGTGGAAATTATGGCGGTGCTACAGAAGATTAAGAGAAAGTTATAGTGGGACCATAGAAGATTAAGAGAAAGTTATAGTGGGGCCATAGAAGATTAAGAG
The DNA here is from genome assembly GCA_947561585.1 of Caprella mutica. Taxonomy (NCBI): domain Eukaryota; kingdom Metazoa; phylum Arthropoda; class Malacostraca; order Amphipoda; family Caprellidae; genus Caprella; species Caprella mutica. The sequence continues at coordinate 6,837 of CANNZV010002267.1, forward strand.
GAAATTATGGTGGTGCTACAGAAGATTAAGAGAAAGTTATAGTGGGGCCATAGAAGATTAAGAGAAAGTTATAGTGGGGCCATAGAAGATTAAGAGAAAGTTATAGTGGGACCATAGAAGATAAAGAGAAAGTTATAGTGGGGCCATAGAAGATTAAGAGAAAGTTATGGTGGGGCCATAGAAGATTAAGAGAAAGTTATAGTGGGACCATAGAAGATTAAGAGAAAGTTATGGTGGGGCCATAGAAGATTAAGAGAAAGTTATGGTGGGGCCATAGAAGATTAAGAGAAAGTTATGGTGGGGCTATAGAAGATTAAGAGAGAACCAAAAATAATCTTCAGTGGCCAAATTATGATTATAAGCTAATTTTTCGAGACTCATTTAATTGGAAATAATTTTGAAAATCAACAAAATGTATATACTATACATACAGGAATATAAACTAGAGAGGTAAATTATTAAAGGGACCGACCATGGTTTTTGAAAACTTTTTTTTCTGAAACTTGGTTCACATATGCAAAATTGAATTCTCTTTCGATTTTGTTCATGGTATGTTTTCGATTCGACCCATAGAAAACGAGTTATTCGAATTTCGAACAGATTTCGACCCTTTTTCGTAAGGCCAAAGGCTCCATTTTGGTTGAAGCTACGGCATTGTAGTTTTTTGCATTCGATTCTTTGGAGGATGATCTAGAATTCTACTTGAGTTTTGTTCAAATTTCGAATTACTTTTCGAAATATTAATTTTTTTTTGGTTTATCAAATTCAATATTTCTAAAAATAATTTTAAATTCGAACAAAACTCACGTTCTGTTCTAGATAATTTCCTGGAGATTCGAATGCAAGAAACCGCAATACCGTAGCTTCAACCGAAATAAAGCCTTAGATGTTTGAATACCAAAATTTGTAGCTATTTTGAAGTGCCTCAAAATGGCATTCAAAGTTATTGGGGGACAAACCATGTTTTTTCAAAAATAAAATTTATTAACGAAGCTACGGTTCTGGAACTTCGTAATCTTCTATGAAATTGAATTCCCTATCGTTTTTGTTGATGGCATTTTTTCGATTAGACCAATAGAAAACGAGCTATTCGAACTAACAGAGCGCTATACCTACCCTCTTCCCCATCTCCCCAGGGGCACAACGTCACACAGGCACACTCTAGAGTTCTGATTTTGTGTACAATCATTTATAAGGTTGTTAGGTACCTATTTATGAAATAAAAAAAAAGATAAAATTTAGAGATTTTTCATTGGTCGGTCCCCTTAAAAAAATCAATATTAAAAGATTCAATACAAAAGATAATTTTATGTTTATTATAGTGTATTAAAAGAATTAACATAAAAATAGTATATCAAGTAAAACTCTATGCACATACACACTAATTGCATACAATTTTCTATATATTTTAACAGTAAATTCCTAATTCATGTCCCTATTTCACTTAGGGATGCAAACAAGGAACCGATCCAAATACCCCTTCCCAAGTTCACGTCCCTAATTGACTAAGGAACGTGAACTAAGAAGGGGTGAACGTCTCACTTTAGGCCCTTATTTTATTGAAAAAAATTACTTAATACAGTATAATTAATTTTTTTTGTTTGATTTATATATTAACAAATAATAAAAACGGGACGAAAAATATAGGTTCCTTTGTATATTTCTAATTTTCTTGAAATGATAATCATTTAAAAAAGAAACAAGAAAATAAAAACTAAGTAGAAACATAAATCAGACATCTTAATTTTTTTTTCAAAACTATATTCATTTAATAGATTTTCTTTAGCGAAAAAAATGAGCTGAATTCAACTTGAAATATCTTTATTCGATATTTTTTATGTAGTTAAGATACTAGATTTTAGTAAATTTTTATTTTTTATTGCAATATATTTTAATAGAATAAAACGTAATTTAATTTGATAAAAATGTAATGGCGCGAACTAGGAGTTTAATTAACAATATATTATTTTAAATTATTATACAGGGTGAAGCACAAAAAGTGTACCCAAACTAGAATTGATTTAAATATTGTCTAGGCTCTCTAGACTCTATACTAAAAATTTCCCTCGTGTGTTTATTTATTTATTACCTTCGCAGAATGCGGGAAAGTCATATTTTCATCGGTATTTATTTATTTATTTATCATCTTGTTATTTGCTTAACTGAAAAAGTTTTCAACCAAATTGTCTGAAATTTGGTGAAACGATTGGTCCATGTCCAGTGACCTGCTGGTAGAATTTTGGGAGCAGCCCAGTTAAAGGTCAAGGTCATGGTGGTTCATAACTCAAAAAGTATTGAACCATATTGCATGAAAATTGGTGGGACGATTGGTTAATATTCAGTTAGCAGTTTATTAAATTTTGGGAGTTTATTAAATTTTGTATTTATTATACATTCATTAGTAAATTAATGAAGTACCTCTTTGATGGTAGCCGGTAAATTGCTCGAAAACAATTGCTCGAACGAACAATTGACCGAATGACCAATTGCTCGAATGATCAATTGCTCGAATGACCAATAGCTCGAATGACCAATTGCTCAAATGATCAATTGCTCGAATGACCAATTGCTTGAATGAACAATTGCTCAAATGATCAATTGCTCGAATGATCAATTGCTCGAATGAACAATTGCTCGAATGATCAATTGCTCGAATGACCAATTGCTCGAATGATCAATTGCTCGAATGATCAATTGCTCGAATGACCAATTGCTCGAATGACCAATTGCTCGAATGATCAATTGCTCGAATGACCAATTGCTCGAATGATCAATTACTCGAATGATCAATTGCTCGAATGAACAATTGCTCGAATGACCAATTGCTCGAATGATCAATGGCTCGAATGATCAATTGCTCGAATGAACAATTGCTCGAATGATCAATTGCTCGAATGAACAATTGCTCGAATGATCAATTGCTCGAATGATCAATTGCTCGAATGAACAATTGCTCGAATGATCAATTGCTCGAATGATCAATTGCTCGAATGAACAATTGCTCGAATGATCAATTGCTCGAATGAACAATCGTTCAGGTAATACAAAATAAATAAAATACAGTTGTTATTAATTACTAATTAGAAATAAGGACGGTTAGGTGCAGCTAATCGAAGAGATTTCACTTCATGATTTTCTGACTTTCAACAATATTTCTCTAATTAACAATTGCTCAAATATTCAAATTCCAAATAATCAATTGCTCAATGTAAAAGAAGAGGAAAAGTCAACCAGATAATGGCTACCAAAAATAGAAAAATAAAAAAGTTGCATGATTACCAGAGGTCATGCTAAATGTGTCGGGAAAACCACTCCCTCCTGTTATCGACAGTTCCCATAGCCAGGGTTGCTAAAATATGACAGTCCTAACCTATGTCCTAAGAACATCTCGTTAGAGCCCACTGAAGCTATTGACCGACAAAAAACGAAAATTGTATTACCAAAAATTCCTGTTCAATGAAAATAAGAAAGCAAGGAAGATTAAAATTAAAAACAGTTTTATGATTGATAGTAATTAACGATGAAAAATAAGAAATACAGTTACTATAAATAACTAATTAGAAACCAGTTGAAGGTACAGCTAATTGAAATGAACAAACTTCATAATTAACGGACTTTTATTAATTTGGACACTGTGAGCAATTTGATCATTCGAGCAATTGTCTTTCGAGAAATTGTTCTTTCGAGCAATTGGTCATTCGAGCAATTGTCTTTCGAGAAATTGTTCTTTCGAGTAATTGGTCATTCGAGCAATTGTCTTTCGAGAAATTGTTCTTTCGAGCAATTGGTCATTGGAGCAATTGTCTTTCGAGAAATTGTTCTTTCGAGCAATTGGTCATTGGAGCAATTGTCTTTCGAGAAATTGTTCTTTCGAGCAATTGGTCATTCGAGCAATTGTCTTTCGAGAAATTGTTCTTTCGAGCAATTGGTCATTCGAGCAATTGTCTTTCGAGAAATTGTTCTTTCGAGTAATTGGTCATTCGAGCAATTGTCTTTCGAGAAATTGTTCTTTCGAGTAATTGGTCATTCGAGCAATTGTCTTTCGAGAAATTGTTCTTTCGAGCAATTGGTCATTCGAGCAATTGTCTTTCGAGAAATTGTTCTTTCGAGTAATTGGTCATTCGAGCAATTGTCTTTCGAGAAATTGTTCTTTCGAGCAATTGGTCATTCGAGCAATTGTCTTTCGAGAAATTGTTCTTTCGAGCAATTGGTCATTCGAGCAATTTGTCATTCAAGCAATTTGTCATTCGAGCAATTGTCTTTCGAGCAATTGTTCTTTCGAGCAATTGTTCATTCGAGCAATTGTTTTTCGAGCAATTGTTTTCGAGCAATTTTCCTAGAACCCTCTTTAATTCATTAATAAAGTACCTTTTTAATACATTTATAAAGTACCTCTTTAATACATTAATAAAGTACCTCTTTAATACATTTATAAAGTACCTCTTTAATTCATTAATAAAGTACCTTTTTAATACATTTATAAAGTACCTCTTTAATACATTAATAAAGTACCTCTTTAATACATTTATAAAGTACCTCTTTAATACATTAATAAAGTACCTCTTTAATACATTTATAAAGTACCTCTTTAATACATTAATAAAGTACCTCTTTAATACATTTATAAAGTACCTCTTTAATACATTAATAAAGTACCTCTTTAATACATTTATAAAGTACCTCTTTAATACATTAATAAAGTACCTCTTTAATACATTTATAAAGTACCTCTTTAATACATTAATAAAGTACCTCTCTAATACATTTATAAAGTACCTCTTTAATACATTTATAAAGTACCTCTTTAATACATTAATAAAGTACCTATTTAATACATTTATAAAGTACCTCTCTAATACATTTATAAAGTACCTCTTTAAGTACCTTCGCAGAATGCGGGAAAGGTTATATTTTCATCGTCATATATATATTTATATATTTATTTATCATCTTGTTATTCGCTTAACTGAAAAAGTTTTCAACCAAATTGTCTGAAATTTGGTGAAACGATTGGTCAATGTCCAGTGACCTGCTGGAAGAATTTTGGGAGTGACCCGGTCAAAGGTCAAAGATAAAGGTCAAGGCCATTTGTAACTCAATAACTCAAAAAGTATTCAACCAAATTGTCTGAAATTTGATGGTACAATTGGTCAATGTCCTGGAACGATCTGGTAGAATTTTGGAAGCGATCTGGTCAAAGGTCAAGGTCAAGGTCATTTATAACTCAACCACTCAAAAAGTATTGTACCATATTGCATGAAACTTGGTGGGACGATTGGTTATTATCCAGTTAGCAGTTTCTTAAATTTTTGGAGAGAACGGGTCAAAGCGGAGGCGAAGATATGCGCTCTATCGAGTGCACATAAACTAGTTCATTTATAAAGTAGCTCTTTAATGCATTAATTACCCTACAAACCACTGTACATTTTAGCTCTAACTTCCCCAACTTTATCTAGCAAGTCTGGCCAAATTAGGGTCAAGTGATGGGAGTTTAGAGTCTAATTAGACTGCTAAATATTCTTAGCAATGCCTCCTCAGCTCTGCAGATGAAAAGATAATTATGCTGCTTAATTAGGCAGTAATTAAGCCTATTAAATATAAATGGCTAGGTAGTGTTGGGAATTTATTTTAGCACATCAATAGAAAGGCATTCATGTATTCATAAAACACGTAAAGAAGTCATATTAAAACATGTTGATTATTATCGGTAACCAACAGTTCGGTACAGTACAATTTAGCACGCTGACAATTGAGCCCAAGACAATTGACCATAGGAAAATTGGGCCCAAGACAATTAAGCCCACGAAAATTGAACCCAGGACAGTTGAACCCAAGACAATTGAGCCCATATAAAATTTGGCAATATAGAAGTGTTACTTTGTTATTACAGTAGCAATGGTGTTTAATTAGAATGTTACAATGAACTCTCCCAGAAAAACTCTCTTTCCCTCTATAACTCTCCCTCTACTCACAATAAATACTCTCCACTGTACTCACTTTTCAGTGTTTGTTTATACTCCAAACATTCAATTCTAGTGTTGATTTATTGAGAGCCAATCAGAAGCCAGGAATTACTAGACAGATATTGTAAACAAAAAAATGAATTGCTATGAAGTGAAGTCATATTGCTATGATATGAAGTCATATTGCTATGAAGTGAAGTCATATTGCAATGATATGAAGTCATATTGCTATGATATGAAGTCATATTGCTATGATATGAAGTCATATTGCTATGATATGAAGTCATATTGCTATGATATGAAGTCATATTGCTATGATATGTAGTCATATTGCTATGATATGTAGTCATATTGCTATGATATGTAGTCATATTGCAATGATATGAAGTCATATTGCTATGATATGAAGTCATATTGCTATGATATGTAGTCATATTGCTATGATATGAATTCATATTGCTATGATATGAAGTCATATTGCTATGATATGAAGTCATATTGCTATGATATGAAGTCATATTGCTATGATATGTAGTCATATTGCTATGATATGTAGTCATATTGCTATGATATGAAGTCATATTGCTATGATATGAAGTCATATTGCTATGATATGAAGTCATATTGCTATGATATGTAGTCATATTGCTATGATATGAAGTCATATTGCTATGATATGAAGTCATATTGCTATGATATGTAGTCATATTGCTATGATATGAAGTCATATTGCTATGATATGAAGTCATATTGCTATGATATGTAGTCATACTTAAAACAAAATTAAAATAAAAGTTTCATAATAATCATTATATACTTTTTTCTTATGTATCGAACATGTGGAACCGTCCAACAACTTAAAACTTACCCTAACTGTTTATACCTATAATTATTCAATATATTTACCTCGGTAATAATTACACTATGAATATAGTACTATTTATACTATAATTAATTATACACATTAATTTTGACGATGTCTATTGTACTTTTAGGGATAATAAACTATAGGGTAATTAGTTTATTCAAGAGATGCGTGAATATATTCATATCTATATTTAGATCTTAGGCTATAATGTTTAAAAATACTTAAAGCAATTAATTAATATACAAATATATGATTTATATGGAAATTAATGTTTACTCTTTATATCCAAAAAAAAATTGTACGTGAAAAACGAGAATATATTCGATACTATCGTAATATGAAGGAAAAAAAGGCATATTAGATATTTAAAAAAAATACCACAATAATTGTGCTTAATTAATGTAAAGTACACATGTGTTCGTTCTAATATATGTTTATCTGATCATTTAAGAAAAATAACACAAATATTTTCTTGCTAAATACATCATTTAAAAGCGGTCATATATGTCACCTCAAGGCATAATGGGTTAAGGTAGAAGAAATTCATCTTCATTAATTCCATCCAAATTATAAATGTCTGATATAATTAAATACTCATTATAATATCATTTACATTAAGTTGTAAATAATTTATTCTTAAAGTTCTTAGCCATAAATCATATCTGAAAGAACATCAATTGACACAAACGAGTTTTTCCTTCAGAATCCGAGGAACTACTTAACTAGATGAAAAGTTACTCAAATATTGAGACCATTTCCCGTAGATTTTAAATATTTATTTCAGCAGAGCGACTTTTATCTGTAGATTATTGATATTTATTTAAAAATTTAAAAAGTTTACTCAAATAGTTTTGTAGATTTTAAATATTTATTTCAGCCTATTGAGACTTTTCTTCGTTTATCATTAATATTTCTTTTTTTATTCAGTTAATTATATAAAAAAATAGAAAATTTAGAATTTGTACTTTTGTTCGTTACATGAAAATTAACAAATAATTTATCAAATTTAAAATCAGGTAATTTTATTTCTTCAACTTATATAATAAATAATTCACATTGCACTGAAATAAACATATCGAACGGTTAGGAGTTTTCGATCTAGTAAGAGAAAATATATATAATAATTAATATTAAACTTTATTACCTATATTTTTTTTACATGATCGGAAATGTGGAACTGTCCGATAACTCAGAGCTTGCCCCAGAGCTAGATATCTAAAGTATAAATTTTGGTGATTTTATTTCTGATTTTAGTTCACAGAAGTGACGCTTTCAAAGGAAGATGAACATCAGAAAAATGACTTCATTTCATTTGACGTCAATCGAAAATGAAAGGAGCGATAAATCTGATTTCTAAATGTTTGTTCAACGCAAAATTAACTAAAAATAATTGATTGAAAGTAACCAGAATAATTGATTGAAAGTAACCAGAATAATTGATTGAAAGTAACCAGAATAATTGATTGAAAGTAACCAGAATAATTGATTGAAAGTAACCAGAATAATTGATTGAAAGTAACCAGAATAATTGATTGAAAGTAACCAGAATAATTGATTGAAAGTAACCAGAATAATTGATTGAAAGTAACCAGAATAATTGATTGAAAGTAACCAGAATAATTGATTGAAAGTAACCAGAATAATTGATTGAAAGTAACCAGAATAATTGATTGAAAGTAACCAGAATAATTGATTGAAAGTAACCAGAATAATTGATTGAAAGTAACCAGAATAATTGATTGAAAGTAACCAGAATAATTGACTTGTGCAGAATAATTGACTTGTGCAGAATAATTGACTTGTGCAGAATATCTGATTTGTGCAGAATAATTGACTTGTGCAGAATAATTGACTTGTGAAGATTAATTGACTTGTAAAGATTAATTGATTTGTGCAGAATAATTGACTAGTGCAGAATAATTGACTTGTGCAGAATAATTGACTTGTGCAGAATAATTGACTTGTGCAGAATAATTGATTTGTGCAGAATAATTGACTTGTGCAGAATAATTGATTTGTGCAGAATGTGCAGAATAATTTTTGGATATATATACACTCAATTAGGAAATATCAGTAAGATGCATCATGTGGTATAAATAATATATATAATCTCTCTATATAATATAGCGTGACCGATAATTTGACTCCTTGTGATTTGACTCCCTTGAAATTTGATTAACTTTACATATTAAGTAGACTACCTATCTTACACTTGATATTTTAATTGAAAGAGAAATATAAAGAGAATGTTCTGCAGTATAAATACAGTTTCAAACTATAATCAAAAAGTAAATACTATTCTCGAAATATACATATTCGTTGTGAAAAACTTGTATTTTGAATCAATTTGAAGAGTTCTGAAGGAAGTATTTTTTAAAGTGGTAAACTAATAAATTTATCCTAAAATCTTTTAGCATGGTTACATAATATTACCAGGGGGTGAAATTACCGGGAGTCAAATTACCAGGAGGTCAAATTACTGGGAGTCAAATTACGGGGGGGGGGGGGGGGAGGGGGGGCATATTACATAGAGCCAAAATATTTACCCATTACGTCTGGAATTATTTTTCAAAAGTTAAAATTTTATAAACTTCTAATGTTGTGTCTGGTTAGCAGCCAATAAATAGTTATTATATGTACTAATTTTATTAACTTTTGAAATTTCATTAATTTTTTCAACATGTGACGCGATAGTCACATTCGTCACTAGGCTCCACACATTCAATTTTTCACAGAAAAGTACTTTATTTATTATGTGACTAATTCGTCACACATGGTCTTAATGGGCTAAGACCGTTGTGAATATAAAACATATATATTTATTGATATGTGTATTTCGCGTCCCACTTTCAGTAATTAGATAGAAAAATGAAGAATGTAGTCACGATACGCATGGGATGCTATTGATAAGATATTCTAATTTTTATGCCCTAATTCAATTTCTACATGTATTTTAATTATAAAAAATATATCACTATTTGCAGAAAACGAAATTCATTCTAAAATGAATTTAAACACTGCAAGGTATAAAATAATAGTCATCAATCAATATATAATTATATCTGAAAACACGTACCATGTGTGGATTGATAACATGCATAAATATTAATACTATTGAAAAACCGATATTTTTAACGGTTGAATCACCCTGCAAACAATTCCATGTGTATACCATGTGGCATTTACTCATTTAAAACATGTGTATACCATGTGGCATTTACTCATTTAAAACATGTGTATACCATGTGGCATTTACTCATTTAAATCATGTGTATACCATGTATGCTTTTTGGAAATGGATAATAATAAATTATATGTGGTTTTACATGGTAATATGGTGAATAACATATGGCTAGCTAACATAATTATGTATATAAATATCGTATTTGACACGTAACTATAATGAATGTGGTAAATTACATATGGTAAACACCTGTTACATGTGTGGTAATTAACATGTGGATATGATGTGGTCAATAAAACATGTATACAATCTCTATTTAATTTAGTTTTCATTATATGACTTTAACATGAAATAGCCACATGTTATTCATGTATTTTATGACGGTTAGATCATTCAATGTGGATAACACACATCTATACTGTATTGCCACATTAAAACAAATAAACCACATGGTAAACATGTGTATGCGATGTGGAATTGTTTACAGGACACTAGTTAGGGTACGGTTACTATGCATGCGTATTCGAGCGATTTTTCGCTCTGACGATATCGTCAGAACTGATCGTCAGTGCGAGGTGGTTACATTGTACGCGATTTCTGATCGTCAGTGTGTTTCTGCCCCATTACTATTGGGGTCTTAACTATGTTTATTTGATATAATGTTCTGGAGGAATTAATACATATGTTCCTCTGAATAATAAACGCAACGCTAATTTGATTATTATTCTCAATTTCACTACACACAATTTTGAAATACCTAAATAGAGAAATGATGAGAATATTTTTTATGTATATAATTATTGAAAGATATTCCATTTCATTAAAAATAAAAATTGTAAAAGTAACAACTAATTCAAGCCTTTATACCTATATAATTATATTATGATTAAATTAATTTATATAATTAAATAATATCTGTATTTTTTCTGATACCTTGTATCAAATAATATATTTCAAAAATGCATGTAATAGCAATCAAAAGAAAGAGAAATATACACAAAAATTACCGAAAGTTGTCGCAAGTCGCATGAAAAAATCAAACTCATTTGAACGCTGAAGTTAGTCTGACGACATCGTACGTATTCTGACGACTAATCGCTGCCACTGTAACCACTCCCATTGGAAAGCATGAATTTGATTTTCATCCGATTTCATCAGATGTCGTCAGTGCGAAAAATCGCTTGAATACGCATCCATAGTAACCGTACCCTTATCTTCTATCTATCTATCTATACTATAATAATAGCCGCATCCGTCCGTCTGTCTGTCTGTCTCTCCGTGTGTCACAAAATGGGTTAACAGTCATTCTATCAACAGCGCCTCATAAAGTTGGTGTAAATAAGAGAAAAATCATAGAAACAGATTGAAAAGAAACATTGATAGTTTGCTGCAGTATCATTGATACGGGGGTCACACTAACATTATTAATTGAAAATATATGAGTTATATAAAATACAAGTTTTGATAAATTAAATGTATTGTATATAAATGTGATATTTATGCATCTATACTAATAATTTCCTTAGTGTGTTTTATTTATTCATGAATTTATTTATTTGGTGTCCGCTTTTAATCGATTGGTTTTAAACCTGAAGAATGTAACTATGATACGGGAAATTCCCCTGTTCTTATTCAATTTTTAAATGTTTTTATCTATGAAAAAAGTATCAGTTTATGCAGAAAAATAAATTCTGTTTGAGTTCACTGAAAATGACATAACAACGGGTAATAAATTACTATTGAACCCGTTATTTTTAACGGGCAAATACACTAGTTTTAATATAATCCTAAACTTTTACTGAATGAACAAAAGGTACTGTGCTAGTCTATATTAATAATTTCCCACGTGTGTTTATTTATTTATTTATTTGGTGTCCGCTTTTACACGACGGGTATTAAACATGAAGAATGTAACTATGATACGCACGGGAATATATTGACTTGATATTTAAATTATTTTTATTCAATTTTTGTGTGTATTTTATCTATAAAATAAGTATCAGTTTATGCAGAAAAATAAATTAATTGAGGGGTAACTGAAAGAACCTAATAACGAGTAATAAATTATTATTGAAGACCTGTTATTTTAACGGGCAAATACACTAGTAATATATAAAATTGAACGATTGTAGTTCATTCAGTACAACATATTTTCAAATTCAGTTTAACTCGCTAAATACGATCTTATGAACAATAAAGGGTTAATAATGATAGAAAATAAAGTTAATTATTTGTACATTCATTGGTATATTATATAAAATCATTAATTTTGTTCTACCAAAATTTGTGATAACTTTTACTGTTATGTTTTAATGTATAACATTGTGTTGATTCAGAGTATGGCTAAACTTTAGGTAATGAATTTTATGAAAAACTTTCCCACTGTCACTGTGAAGAGTAAGTTACGTATTATCGAACTGTTCCATATTATCGGTTATATAAGAAAAAAAAAAAATTAACATATATAACTGGTTATTTCAATTGGTATCCGTGATACCTGCATGTATCATGGATACCAATTAAAATAACGAGGTAAAATATTAAATAATATTTTATTTTCTTATATGACCGAGAATGTGGAACAGTCCGATAATACGTAACTTACCCTATAACTCTAAATCTTTTCTATAAATTTTCTGTATGGACTATTAGAGAAAACAGTTTTCTCTGTCTCAAAAAACAATTGCATTATAATTTTAAATTTTAATATTCCTTCTCAACGTATTGTGACCCATTTTGAAATATTAATTATTAAAAAAAATCTAGTGAAGACTCTTCAAATCTGACGGATTTATTAACATTATTAACCTTATTAACCTGATCAACCTTCATATTTGTAATACTTTCATTAAGACAATTTTTTTTATATTTAATAGAAATTAGGCCGTGTAAACAAATTTTCTTGGTGCAACATCACCCAATTATTGTTATAACATTTGTCCCAACATAGTCACAATATTGGTCAATGTGGTTCTAATTAACATAGCATTTCATTTATAAGACATACGAAGTATAAAAAAGCATTAATTATAGCGAAAGATTAAATTAAAAGAACGAGTTATTATAACAGAACAATGTAAATAAAAATGAAAACATTTTCTTCCGATTAATAAATAAAATAATAATAAAAAAGAATCACCAGAGAAAAGAGAGTTATAGATAAAATGATTATAATATATTTCATTGTTATATTCACCACAGAATATATATTAAAATCAATAGAATATTACTATTTAATTACTAAATGGGAAATTGAGACTCCACTGGCGATTATATTTTACTAAACAATATTTCGAGCAGGTTTCTTAGCTCGTTTTCAAGTTGTTCCTTGAAAATTTTCATCCAATTACTGTTATTTTTCTTCAATATGATACATGAAAACAATAACCAAGTACAGTGGAACTCCACTATAGTGAACTGCTCTATAGTGAACTCCTCTATAGTGAACTCCTCTATAGTGAACTCCTCTATAGTGAACTCCTCTATAGTGAACTCCTCTATAGTGAACTCGTCCATAGTGAACTCGTCCATAGTGAACTCCTCTATAGTGAACTCCTCTATAGTGAACTCCTCTATAGCGAACTTGTCTATAGTGAACTCCTCTATAGCGAACTTGTCTATAGAGAGCTCCTCTAGAGTGAACTCCTCTATAGTGAACTCCTCTATAGTGAACTCGTCCATAGTGAACTCCTCTATAGTGAACTCCTCTATAGTGAACTCGTCCATAGTGAACTCCTCTATAGTGAACTCCTCTATAGTGAACTCCTCTATAGTGAATGTAGACTGTTGAATCCTGAGTAAGAGAGCTCTTCCGTAGATTGAACAAAGTTTCTTCAGTGTGCATGAAACAGTAATTATTTTTCTTACATGGCAGACTAAAGAAAATATGTTCACTATAAGAGGTAGTTCCCTTACTCAGGACTATACATTCACTATAGAGGAGTCCACTATAGATGAGTTCTACTGTATCAGAACTAGAACCTAATCATTTTCTGTTCTTTTTCTCTTCACATACGAATTAGGATATTTAATTACAGCTAAGATACATCGAAACAATAACTAAGTATTACAATTAATAGAATACCTATTAAACATAGAGTTATGATAAACACAGAGAGAGAGAGACGATTGCAGGACGGTGAGAACGACGGTGTAAAGCCATATTTTGTTTCAGTTATATCATAACTCTATGGAACTGACGCCAGATTGCCGGTCACGTGACCGCAAAATAAGGAATTAACCGTCCTGCAAGACGCGATATATTTTTGCAACTGGCTCACCACTTGCTATTAAATTTCTGTTATTTTCTCTCCTCAGACGCATCAGGCAATTTACTAAAGGCTCTCGAGGTGCCTGAGTTTTCCCTGCTGGGTAAGAGAGCAACACTACGCTGCGTGTACGACATGAATGACGTCACACTATACTCCCTAAAGTGGTCAGTGACATCATGAACATCTAATTTATACTGATTAAAGGCTTATTCATACACATCAGTGTTCCTTAAGGCCCCTTTCACACTTGCGTTTCTCAACGCCGCCTTAAAAAAAATGATCATGGCAAAAAGTTTAGCTACAATTGATATTTAAACGGAGCCCTTCACACTTGCGTTTTTTTCACCAGCATTTTTTCTAACGCAAGTGTTTAGTGTCAGTGAAAAAAGATATCGCCACACAACACAGGATCCTTACTGAGAGGAGCCGGACCGGACAGATACCTGACACATGTGAACAAGCCCTAATGCGTTGTGAAATATTAAATAATTGAGTACTTACATGTGAGGTAATTTCTAATTATCAGACGAGTCTACATTTTCAAACACGCAAAAAAATATAATAATTATTATTTAACTAATATTCAAATTGGTATCCATCATTTCCAAAAAAAAAATTGAAGTTAAATAATATTTTTTTTACTTTTTTCTTTAGTGTCCGAAAATGTGAACAGGTCCGATAACTTGGTACTTACCTTATATATGTCTAATTAAATCATTTCATTCACCAGGTATCACAATCAAACAGAGTTTTATCGCTATGTGCCCACAGAGAGAAACGGACCTGTTAATATTGGACCCACTAATATCTTCATGCTTCATGTAAGTAATCTAAATTAAACTTACCTATACAGGGTGACCCACAAATAAATATACCCAACTTATAATTATTATAAATATCGTATTTATAAAGCCCCGTCCAGACGCTCCGACAAATGCCCAGATTTCTCTGAAATCAGGTGTTCGCGAGCAAATTTGTCCGCGATATGGCAGGCAAATTTGTCCCCGATCACAAGAATCGAAACTGTCAGTGACTTTCAACATGTTGGACAAATTTGTCCCCGAACAAGTGTTCGCGACTGTTATTTGAATGAATATTTGTGATATATGGAGTAAATTTGATAATTACACTCATTTTAAATATGAAAGATTGAATTAATTATTTAGTAGTCTATTTATATTATTTGATTGAGATTTTTGTGAATAAATTTAAATAAATTTTTGTATTTTTTAGAATAAATGTGATTAGTTATCTACATATTAGTTACTGACTAGGGTAAGTTCCGAGTTATCGAACAGTTCCACATTTTCGGACACGTATTATAAATATTATAGGTAGCTATTTTAATTATCATTTAACTCTCATTGTAATTATTAGTTTTTCTTTCTTACTTTTCTGTAAATGTGGAATCGTCCCATAACTTGGTACTTACCCAGCCTATAAATAGGTATGAATTATTTGGTCATTTTTCCTAATTTTACTAGGTAAGAAGGTACCTACCTAACTAGTAAACATACAGTATTCTATTTAAGGCTTATAGGAAACAGAATTTAGAAGTGAGCGTGAAACGTATAGGTACGTACCTATACGTACGTAGATGAAGGAAATTTAAATTTTGATAGACCTATCATGATCTACGATTACTCCCACTTTGCGAGTACTAGGAGTGTCTGATTACCGAGACGTTTTTCTAGATAGGTACTAGGTATTATACTATAAGTAACTCAGGTTAGATATCTAGGTAAATATTTATATTAGGTATATAATCGACTAGATATATATTTATATTATATATCGTCTAGTTATCTAATTACGCATTTATATTATATAATCAGCTAGGTAGGTACCTAGTACCTCGGTAAGAATTTATATTTTACATCCGATAGGTACCTAGGTAATCATTTTTTAAATCCATGCCTGTTTCTAAAATTGTTTAACTATCAACAACAACATAGGATATTTTTCCGATGAATTAATTATGCAGAATCGCGAACACGGACATTTAAGTTTTCTGATCATATTGCTCTCGTCTGGACGCGAACACAGGCAGAAATGAGATTGTCCGTGTTCGCCCGAGCAAAAGTATTTCTAAACTCAGGGCATTTGTCGGAGCGTCTGGACGGGGCTTAAGTAGTTAGAAAATGAGTTGAAGTGAATTTTTTTAAGTATCCATTCTACCACCGTCATTGCTTAAGATTGTACGTGTACATTATTTATATTAATTCAAACTTGGGTACACTTTTTTGTGGGTCACCCTGTATATAACTTCAGCATATTTTATTATAGAGTAACTTAGGTACGGTTACTATGGAAGCGTATTCAAGCGATTTTTCGAACTGACGACTTCTGATGAAATCGGATGAAAATCAAATTCATACTTTCCAATGGGAGTGGTTACAGTGGCAGCAGCGATTTAGTCGTCAGAATACGTACGAATACGTCAGAACAACTTCAGCGTTCAAATGAGTTTGATTTTTTCGTGCGACTAGCGACAGATTCGGTCATTTTTTGTGTTTAACTCTCTTACTTTCTATTGCTGTTAGTACTGTTTACCCTTGCGTTTAAGAAAAAAATCATTAGATATTATGAGTATTAATGCAGATATTATTAAATTATATATAATATATATCCCAGGTAACATTGAAATATTCCCAGAATATTCCCTCGATATCTATATATTCTCTCCTTATCCGCTATCGTAAAATGATATCGAGGGAATATCCCAGGGATTCAAGTAACATCTTCAGTCATATAAGAAAAACTATATAATAACTATTATTTTTATTTTAGTTGGTATTGGTATCCATGATGCCTGCAGGTATCGTGGATACCAATAAAAAAATAGCAATTATTATATCTTATTTTTTACATGACCAAAAATGTGAAACTGACCGATAATTCGTAACATACCCCACTATAATAGTAAAAATTAATAGACAAAATCAGGTAAATAACCTACCTAACATTTATGAGTAGAGTCTAAAAAGAATTCTATATAAAATAAAAATAAAATTCTCTACTAGATAGATCCTTTAACCTCTTCATTTTCCTCTTTTTTCCCGAAGGAAGTTTCTCGCGACAACCGCCAGGTGACTCTCTCACTCGCCAGACTGACTTCTTCAGCGACTGGGACGTACAAGTGTGAAGTCATGGCAGAACATCCATCATTTAGGACTGAGTCTGCACAGGCCTACATGAAAGTCATAGGTAAGTCACGACTGTATATAAAGTCATAGGTAAGTCATGACTTAAACTAATGAAAGTCATAGGTAAGTCATGACTTAAACTAATGAAAGTCATAGGTAAGTCATGACTTAAACTAATGAAAGTCATAGGTAAGTCATGACTTAAACTAATTAAAAACATTGGTAAGTCATGACTTAAACTAATGAAAGTCATAGGTAAGTCATGACTTAAACTAATGAAAGTCATTGGTAAGTCATGACTTAAACTAATGAAAGTCATAGGTAAGTCATGACTTAAACTAATGAAAGTCATAGGTAAGTCATGACTTAAACTAATGAAAGTCATTGGTAAGTCATGACTTAAACTAATGAAAGTCATAGGTAAGTCATGACTTAAACTAATGAAAGTCATTGGTAAGTCATGACTTAAACTAATGAAAGTCATCGGTAAGTCATGACCTAAACTAATGAAAGTCATAGGTAAGTCATGACTTAAACTAATGAAAGTCATAGGTAAGTCATGACTTAAACTAATGAAAGTCATTGGTAAGTCATGACTTAAACTAATGAAAGTCATAGGTAAGTCATGACTTAAACTAATGAAAGTCATAGGTAAGTCATGACTTAAACTAATTAAAGACATTGGTAAGTCATGACTTAAACTAATGAAAGTCATAGGTAAGTCATGACTTAAACTAATGAAAGTCATTGGTAAGTCATGACTTAAACTAATGAAAGTCATAGGTAAGTCATGACTTAAACTAATGAAAGTCATAGGTAAGTCATGACTTAAACTAATGAAAGTCATTGGTAAGTCATGACTTAAACTAATGAAAGTCATAGGTAAGTCATGACTTAAACTAATGAAAGTCATTGGTAAGTCATGACTTAAACTAATGAAAGTCATCGGTAAGTCATGACCTAAACTAATGAAAGTCATAGGTAAGTCATGACTTAAACTAATGAAAGTCATAGGTAAGTCATGACTTAAACTAATGAAAGTCATTGGTAAGTCATGACTTAAACTAATGAAAGTCATAGGTAAGTCATGACCTAAACTAATGAAAGTCATCGGTAAGTCATGACCTAAACTAATGAAAGTCATAGGTAAGTCATGACTTAAACTAATGAAAGTCATAGGTAAGTCATGACTTAAACTAATGAAAGTCATTGGTAAGTCATGACTTAAACTAATGAAAGTCATAGGTAAGTCATGACCTAAACTAATGAAAGTCATAGGTAAGTCATGACCTAAACTAATGAAAGTCATAGGTAAGTCATGACTGTATATACATAAACTGATAAGTAAATCTTGTCTGTATGTACATAGTAAACGCATCCTAATCAAAGTTAAATAATTATGACCGTAATTACTGATTGAAGAAGTAGTTCTTATTTTAAAATATTTAATTCTGAGTTTCAGTTCGGAAAATTCGCTTCAAAACTCATATAGCACAATATACCAGATAGCGTTGTGACTCCTTCATAGCGTTGTGACTCCTTCATAGCGTTGTGAATCAGACTTTGCATTTCAAATCAGACTTAGCGCAGTAAATCAGATATAGCGTTGTAAAGCAGACTTCCGGCTGTAAATTATACTTTGGGCTGTATATCAGAGTTTGCGTTGTAAATCACACATAGCGTTGTAAATGAGACTTAAGACTATAAATCAAAGTTTGCGTTGTAAATGAGACATATCGTTGTAAATGAGATGTAGCGCTCTAAATGAGTAATAGCGTTGTAAATGAGACATAGCATTGTAAATGAGAAATAGCGTTGTAAATGAGACATAGCATTGTAAATGAGACATAGCATTGTAAATGAGACATAGCATTGTAAATGAGACATAGCATTGTAAATGAGACATAGCATTGTAAATGAGACATAGCATAGTAAATGAGACATGGCATTGTAAATGAGATGAGACATAGCGTTGTAAATGAGACATAACGTTGTAAATGAGACATAGCGTTGTAAATGAGACATAGCATTGTAAATGAGACATAACGTTGTAAATGAGACATAACGTTGTAATGAGACATAGCGTTGTAAATGAGACATAGCGTTGTAAATGAGACATAACATTGTAAATGAGACATAACGTTGTAAATGAGACATAGCGTTGTAAATGAAACATAGCGTTGTAAATGAGACATAACGTTGTAAATGAGAAATAGCGTTGTAAATGAGACATAACATTGTAAATGAGACATAGCGTTGTAAATGAGACATAGCATTGTAAATGAGACATAACGTTGTAAATGAGACATAGCGTTGTAAATGAGACATAGCGTTGTAAATGAGACATAACGTTGTAAATGAGACATAGCGTTGTAAATGAGACATAGCGTTGTAATGAGACATAGCGTTGTAAATGAGACATAGCGTTGTAATGAGACATAGCGTTGTAATGAGACATAGCGTTGTAAATGAGACATAGCGTTGTAAATGAGACATAGCGTTGTAAATGAGACATAACGTTGTAATGAGACATAGCGTTGTAAATGAGACATAGCGTTGTAAATGAGACATAGCGTTGTAAATGAGACATAGCGTTGTAATGAGACATAGCGTTGTAATGGGACATAGCGTTGTAAATGAGACATAGCGTTGTAAATGAGACATAGCATTGTAATGAGACACAGCGTTGTAAATGAGACATAGCGTTGTAAATGAAGCATAACATTGTAAATGAAACATAGCGTTGTAAATGAGAAATAACGTTGTAAATGAGAAATAGCGTTGTAAATGAGACATAGCATTGTAAATGAGACATAGCGTTGTAAATGAGACATAGCATTGTAAATGAGACATAACGTTGTAAATGAGACATAAAGTTGTAATGAGACATAGCGTTGTAAATGAGACATAGCGTTGTAAATGAGACATAACATTGTAAATGAGACATAACGTTGTAAATGAAACATAGCGTTGTAAATGAAACATAGCGTTGTAAATGAGACATAACGTTGTAAATGAGAAATAGCGTTGTAAATGAGACATAGCATTGTAAATGAGACATAGCGTTGTAAATGAGACATAGCATTGTAAATGAGACATAACGTTGTAAATGAGACATAGCGTTGTAAATGAGACATAGCGTTGTAAATGAGACATAACGTTGTAAATGAGACATAGCGTTGTAAATGAGACATAGCGTTGTAAATGAGACATAACGTTGTAAATGAGACATAGCGTTGTAAATGAGACATAGCGTTGTAAATGAGACATAGCGTTGTAAATGAGACATAGCGTTGTAATGAGACATAGCGTTGTAAATGAGACATATCGTTGTAAATGAGACACAGCGTTGTAAATGAGACATAGCGTTGCAATGAGACATAGCGTTGCAATGAGACATAGCGTTGCAATGAGACACAGCGTTGTAAATGAGACACAGCGTTGTAATGAGACATAGCGTTGTAATGAGACATAGCGTTGTAAATGAGACATAGCGTTGCAATGAGACATAGCGTTGCAATGAGACACAGCGTTGTAAATGAGACACAGCGTTGTAAATGAGACATAGCGTTGCAATGAGACACAGCGTTGTAAATGAGACACAGCGTTGTAATGAGACATAGCGTTGTAATGAGACATAGCGTTGTAAATGAGACATAGCGTTGCAATGAGACACAGCGTTGTAAATGAGACATAGCGTTGTAAATGAGACACAGCGTTGCAATGAGACACAGCGTTGTAAATGATGCTGTCTCTGCCTCTAATTGCAGCTCCAACTCCCTCCCCATCATAACTCATTAGCATGAGCTTTATTCTTTGATCCACTGTGATCAGAGTTTGGAACTCATTAGAGCATCCAAACAAACATAGCAGTGCAGTCCCTGGCAATGTTGTTCCGCCTCTACCTTCAAACACACCACAACTTGATGTGGAGACTGAGAGGGGAGGAAAGTAGTGAACAGCAGCTCTGCTAAGTGTCATATTTGTCTGGAACAATTCTCATTGAATTTATCAGTTGGGGTAAGTTTTACGAATCGGTCAGTTTCACATCTTCGGATATAAAAAAAAGGTATGATAATTAATATTTTATTTTAATTGGTATGCATGATACCTGTAGGTATCATAGATATCAAATGAAATAAAATGTTAATTATTATATCGTTTTTTCGTATATGACCGAAGACGTGAAACCGACTGATAACTTGTAACTTACCCTATAACTCTAATATATAATGATACATTATACCCACTCTGAAGTTTTTTTGTGTTCTTGGTCCTCGCGCAAGCCCTTTTATTTACATTCTTTCAATTCACTGCAGGATGTTGAATTTTAGTCGTAAGTCTAACAGATTTTCATGAAAGATGCAAAAAAACTTTATAAATAGAAATGTGTTTTTAGAAAATTTTTAGCTTTGATAGTTTGTAAAATAAACTAATTTGAAAATGGGTTTCCTTTTTTTTGCGCCACCCTGTATAGTGCTATTTTAATCTATTAATGTTTTCAATGTAATATGTTATCCCATGTTGTTTGGATTAATTCTTTAATTTAAAAGTTTTGTACAAAGTTTCTCTCATGTTTCGAACATGCAGTCTGATTTTTTTTACATTCGTCATTATTCTTATTCTTGCCATCGATTGTCAATATTTGGATAAATTAGAAAGAAAATGAGTAGGAAAGAAGAAAAATGGAAAAAAGAGAGATAATGAGTAAGACAGAAGAAAAATAGAAAAAATGAAAGAAAATGAGTAGGAAAGAAGAAGAATAGAAAAATGAATGAAAATGAGTAGGAAAGAAGAAAAATAGAAAAAAGAGAGATAATGAGTAAGACAGAAGAAGAATAGAAAAATGAAAGAAAATGAGTAAGAAAGAAGAAGAATAGAAAAATGAATGAAAATGAGTAGGAAAGAAGAAAAATGGAAAAAAGAGAGATAATGAGTAAGACAGAAGAAGAATAGAAAAATGAAAGAAAATGAGTAAGAAAGAAGAAGAATAGAAAAATGAATGAAAATGAGTAGGAAAGAAGAAAAATGGAAAAAAGAGAGATAATGAGTAAGACAGAAGAAGAATAGAAAAATGAAAGAAAATGAGTAAGAAAGAAGAAGAATAGAAAAATGAATGAAAATGAGTAGGAAAGAAGAAAAATAGAAAAAATGAAAAAAAATGAGTAGGAAAAAGAAGAATAGAAAAATGAATGAAAATGAGTAGGAAAGAAGAAAAATAGAAAAAATGAAAGAAAATGAGTAGGAAAGAAGAAGAATAGAAAAATGAAAGAAAATTAGTAGGAAAGAAGAAAAATATGAAAATGAAAGAAAATGAGTGAGAAAGAAAATGAGTGAGAAAGAAAACACTGTTAAAGAATAATAATTATTGTTACATTTGTTTTTAAATATCATTTAAAATAAGCTCCTATTCATCTAATGGATCAAAATTATATAATTGTTAATTGACTTTTACCTTTATTGGTTTCCAAGATACCTGTGGGTATCATGGATACCAATTAAAATTAAAGTTGTGCAAATATTATACAATTTTTTCTATGTAATATTTACATGAAACCGTAATGAGTGGAACCATCCAATAACTAGGAACTTACCCTTAATTCATAAGATATTGTAGCTTATCTCTTATCAAATAAGATATTGTAGCTTATCTCTTATCAAATAAGATATTGTAGCTTATCTCTTATAAAACAAGATATTGTAGTTTATCTCTTATCAAATAAGATATTGTAGCTTATCTCTTATCAAATAAGATATTGTAGCTTATCTCTTATCAAATAAGATATTGTAGCTTATCTCGTATAAAATAAGATATTGTAGCTTATCTCTTATCAAATAAGATATTGTAGCTTATCTCTTAAAAACAAGATATTGTAGTTTATCTCTTATCAAATAAGATATTGTAGCTTATCTCTTATCAAATAAGATATTGTAGCTTATCTCTTATCAAATAAGATATTGTAGCTTATCTCGTATAAAATAAGATATTGTAGCTTATCTCTTATCAAATAAGATATTGTAGCTTATCTCTTAAAAACAAGATATTGTAGTTTATCTCTTATCAAATAAGATATTGTAGCTTATCTCTTATCAAATAAGATATTGTAGCTTATCTCTTATCAAATAAGATATTGTAGCTTATCTCGTATAAAATAAGATATTGTAGCTTATCTCTTATCAAATAAGATATTGTAGCTTATCTCTTAAAAACAAGATATTGTAGCTTATCTCTTATCAAAAAAGATATTGTAGCTTATCTCTTATAAAATAAGATATTGTAGCTTATGTCGTATAAAATAAGATATTGTAGCTTATCTCTTATCAAATAAGATATCGAAGCTGATATCTTATCAAATAAGATATTGTAGCTTATCTCTTATAAAATAAGATATTGTAGCTTATGTCGTATAAAATAAGATATTGTAGCTTATCTCTTATAAAATAAGATATTGTAGCTTATCTCTTATCAAATAAGATATTGTAGCTTATCTCTTATCAAATAAGATATTGTAGCTTATCTCTTATTATATATGATATCGTATCTAGTTAATCTATATTGTATGATAATAAAATATTGTAATAAGCTATCGTAGCTTATCTATATTGTTTAATAATTAGATACCGTAAAAATATATAATATTTATCCCCCCCCCCCCCGTAGAGTCAGAGTTCGAGCCCCCAGTGATCACAGGTGCCCAGTCTATTTACCAGCCTGAGGAGACTGTCTCTGTGGGCTGTCAGATACGCAAGAGAACTGCCCCTGATCTGCAGCCTAAACTGTACTGGCTAGTTGATGGGAAGGAGGTAAGAACTGTACACACAGTAAACCTCTACAGTCATTCAAAAGTGTAAGAACGAGGATTTTTCTGATGATATTCTATATAAGTAAAGAATGGTTATTTAAAAATGAAATAACAAATTATAAATCTGTCAATTGTGCTCAGCTGTAAGGGTGTCCATGTGTCCGAAAAAAAGAAGCCGTTTTAAAAATATAAGTTAAATAAGATTTATTATACGTTTTCTAACAGGATTGATAATGTGGAACTGTTCAATAATTCGGACGATAACTCCTCAAAATACTTTTTCTTCAGATTGGTCCATCACTGGTTGAGAAATACAGTGAGAGCTCTCATACACCGCATGAAGGAATATCGCTAACTCTTTCGGCACAACAGGTATGTATATTGATTACTTTTTTGTGCTTTAATATTTTTTTTACTAATTGAAGACGGGATGTAATGGCTTTGAAATGTTTACAGCATTTTGAGGTGTGTTTTTTCTTGTTACGGTTTGAAAATAGAATTATACAGAATTATTAGCTACAATAGGTTTTTTAGTGATTAACTTATTTCCAATATTTGGGGCCCTTGATGATGATGACTCAGGTGTATAAAATTTTGCCTACCTTATTTTTATGCACCAGAGAAAAAAAATTAATATTACCAAGTCCAACTTTGAAAAGTTGAAAAAAGCGCTCTACCATAAAATCTACATATATCACCTCCCTATCACCTCTCTGTGTCTCTAGGTGATCTTCACCTATCTTTATCACCTATCTATATCACTTATCTATGTCCCTAGGTGATAGACTCAGGTGGCAGTGTTCATCTAGAATGTAGAGCAACTCTCGGCCCACTAGAGTCCAGAACAGTGAAAACTATCAGGGTACAGATGAGAGACTATTTCTTTTCGCTTTCTCCATACAATGGTGAGTAACTCAGTGTAAAACATAATGAAGTTAGGCATAGTGCAGACGGGTCACTTTTGATCGCGCGTTCAAAACCGCGCAGTCTAGTACAGATGGGGCGTTTTCTAACGCGCGTTAGATATACCTTATACATTTATATATAATATATGTCAACGCTCGACAAATGCGCCTTTCAGCAAATATCCTGAAACGAGCTTTCACTGGGTGCTTGAAAAGAAACGCGCGTTTTCTAACACACGTTAAAAATCATCCCGTTTGTACGTGCCATTAGGTATTAAAGAAAGAACATTTAGCCTCGCAAGATGATCAATTGAACTATAAATCGTTTGTAGAAGTTTCAGTGGCCCGAGGTAAATGATATATCTATCATTTACCTCCTTTGGTAAATACAGTCACTATTGTTCATTTATATGTAGAGTAAAGGGTGTATTGGATCATTAACCCTTTACTCAAAAATGTTGGGTAGATGCTTTAAGGGCCGTACACACGTAGGGTTTTTTAAAGTCTTTCCACCAAGACTTATTGCTAAGCTCCTCCTACTTTTTATACGAGAATATAAGAAAAAACGATATAATTATTATTTATTTTAGTTGTTACCTGTAGGTATCATGGATACCAACTAAAATAAATAATAATTATGTCGTTTTTTATTATATTCTCGTGGAAAAAGTAGGAGGAGCTTAGCAAAAAGTCTGTTGGAAATACTTCAAAAAACCCTACGTGTGCACGGCCCGTTACCAGGATCACTTAATGACTGCTGGCTTAATTAATATTTGCACAGATATATTTTCATAACATAAATTAGTTATATCGAATAAATATCAGAGAGAAGTAAATTATTCGACAAAAAAAAAGTTTTTTTAACAAAAAATTTCTTCTTCCCCATCAGATTGTTCGAAGCCCTTACCCGGAAGTTACTTCACTTTACTATTACTCTTCACATCAGTGATGTTATAGCTAGTTGCTAAACAACTAGTAGTTAGATGTATGAGTTAGATGTATGAGTTAGATGTATGGGTTAGATGTATGAGTAGATGTATGAGTAGATGTATGAGTTAGATGTATGAGGTAGATGTATGGTTAGTACCGAGAATGTCTGTTTAGCTGCAAGTGTTAGTGAGGTCTAAAATAGCTCTATTGTCCATAGCAATAATCTAACCAAGAGTAGGATGGTGAATAAAATACTTATGGGGGGTTTAAGGTCAATTCTATACTAGCAGATAAAAACGCTGCGTTTTCACCTCTAGTTTATGCCTCCTTTAATAATCACGGTTAAATGAATGAAAACAACCTTCGAATCATTTAACCGTGATTAATGGAAGAGGCATTTACGCCGAGTAATTGAAGAGGCAGTGAAAACGCGGCGTTTTATCTGCTAGTATAGTTATGGTGAGGTTTTAGATGATTTAGTATGATTATCTTTTTTTCGGTGGCCCCACCATATTTTAACTATTATCAGTAGAAAAAGTTACGAGTTACGATATTCAAAACTTACGTATATTCGTACACCTGTCATTTATAGTACGAATGTACCGGCAGTTTCACGCTGGGTGTTTACTTTAATACTTTTGAAACAAACTTTAAAAAAAAAAAATAATACGAATACACCAGTGAATGTGGTGTACCATAATTCATAGTGGTACGGGAATTCGTATAACTGTAATACATAACGGGAATACGTAATACATGATTTGTTCTAAGTTATCAGAAAATAACGTGGGTATTTAAAAAAATTATATAATAATAATTATATAGTTTTTCACCTTTCATTTTAATTATTATATGATTATTTTTAAATTATCAAGAATATGGAACAGTTCAATATCTCGGAACTTACCCCTGTTATAGAGTGAACTCAAAGAGAAAGTTATGGTGGGACATAGGAGATTAAATGAGAACCCAACATATTCTTCTATGGCCCCACTATAACTTTCTTTTTTGTTCACACATGTAATGTTTTTATTATAATTTTATAATCATGCTCTGTTAATATTCACAAACTGTAAAATATAAATATTTTATTTTGTTAAATATCAAAAATTTTGGTTGAAAAGAGTGATAATATTATAATGGGGCCATCGGAGATCTTCGTAGATGGGTTGCAGTTAAATTAAGAGTTTATTGATTTTATGGTAGAGCATAGTTGGCATACCCAATGATATGGTGAGACAGGACTGGTGAAGTCCTACCATAATCTTCTATGGCCCACCATGATCTTCTATGGCTACACCATAATCTTCCAAGGTCCCACCATAATCTTCCAAGGTCCCACCATAATCTTCTAAAGCCCCACCAAAATCTTCTATGGCCCCACCATAATTTTCCAATGCCCCACCATAATTTTCCAATGCCCCACCATAATCTTCCAATGCCCCACCATAACCTTCTAATGCCTCACCAAAATCTTAAATATTCTCATGCCCCACCATAATCTTCTATGGCCCCACCAAAATCTTAAATCTTCTCATGCCCCACCATAATCTTCTATGGTCCCACCATAGCTATTTTGAGTAGTTGATTGCACAGGTAGTTTGTGAAATAAACGGACACTAATTAAATGTAAGGTAAAGGTCCTATCTAACATTTATGGCCGTACACACGTAGGGTCTTCCAAGTCTTTCCACCAGACTTTTTTCTAAGCTCCTCCTACTTTTTCCACGAGAATATAAGAAAAAAACGATGTAATTATTATTTATTTTAGTTGGTATCCATGATACCTGCAGGTACCAACTAAAATAAATAATACAGGGTGTTCAGAAAATACGGTTAAAGAAATATTCATTTAATTAAACAAAACAAAAAACATAATTCAACAAATACAGAATTTAATCTGTAACAAAGACTATATCAA
The DNA here is from genome assembly GCA_947561585.1 of Caprella mutica. Classification (NCBI taxonomy): domain Eukaryota; kingdom Metazoa; phylum Arthropoda; class Malacostraca; order Amphipoda; family Caprellidae; genus Caprella; species Caprella mutica. The sequence goes on from CANNZV010002267.1 coordinate 34,828, forward strand.
GTATAAAAAATAAGATTTATTCGAAATGGTCACCCTTGGACTTAATTACAGCCCTAAGTCTGCGAGAGAAGTCATTAACCGCGGCAGGGATGATTTCTTGGTCAATTTCTGCCCAAGCTTTGACCAATCGTTTCTTCAAGACTTCTAAACTTGTTGCCGGGGTAGCACAGGCTTTCTTCTCCAAAACAGACCACACACAATAGTCCAAAACATTCAAATCAGGGGAACTGGGTGGCCATTCGTCCTTAATCAAAAAACGGGGACAATGTTCCTCACACCATCTTTGAGTAATGTTTGCTGTATGGGACGTTGCCCCGTCCTGCTGGAAGGTCCAATCTCCTTCAGGATATTGAGAATTGGTCCATGGTATGAGGATAAGTTCCTAGATCTTTCCGGCAAACTGTATGCATCGTTGCCACTGATGTTTGGTACTCCTTTGCCAGTTTCCTTATTGAACATCTAGGATTCCTTCGAATTTTCTCTCTGACAGCATTGACAAGTTTTTTGGTCCTCTGAGACCTTGGTCGACCCTGTCGAGGGCGGTCCTTGATATCTCTGGTCTCTGAGTACCTATCTAATGTCCGTTTAATGAACATAGCGTTAAGATTGATGTGTTTTCCCATCTTGAGAATTTCACTTCTCGTTTTCTTTAGATGGTTTTATTTAAGTGTAAGTTTTAAATCATAAACTTAAAGTTTTACTAGTAATCTGTAATAAAAAGATTATCTTAAGACTTAATATCTCAATAAATATTCACTTGACAAAATGTTTAACAGGACTTATTGAACACCCTGTAATTATATAGTTTTTTCTTTTATTCTCGTGGAAAAAGTAGGAGGAGCTTAGCAAAAGTCTGGTGGAAAGACTTAAAAAACTCTACGTGTGTACGGCCATTTATAACCTGTTCTCTGATGTTAGAAACAGAGCCTTTACCTTCTTTGTCGATTAATTACAGGTGTTAACTGTAGACAGGTAGGTAGATTTTACAGGGTTATTGCTAGTAAAATGTGTTTGTATGTGAGTAATTATCAGATGAACAGTAGTGTTACAAAATAAAAATTAGGGTAAGTGCCGAGTTATTGGAGAGTTCTATATTTTCGATCAAAGAAAAAGAAAATAGTCATCTTTTGACTTATTATTTTATTTATTATAGACTTCTTTATTAAATGATCGAAAATGTTGAACTGTCCGATAACTCGGAAATTACCCTATACCAAATAGAAAGCAGAACAATTAATAAAGAGAAGTAGATAATTGAAAATATTAAAATACGTTATAAATATTCAAATTTATAGTATCATACTGAAATAACGTATTTATAATTTAATATATTTATTCATTAAAAATGCATTATTTGTATCAATAATTGTTTTTAACAATGCAATGAATCTATTCTTTTAATATATTTTATACGTATATATTTATTAATTTGTAAGATTCTAAACAGTTACAAAATTGTATAAATTGAAACTATTCACAGCATCAAGAAAACTAAGGGAAAATAACCAAAAATACTTCGTTTGATAAATTTAGTAAAATTTTATTGTTCGAACATCAATTTAGCACAAATGATTGTATAATATTTTAATTTTTTATATTGTATTATAAAAAAAGAACGGAGAGTCATACTATCGAAAAAAAAAAAAATTGTTAAATTCAAAAAACTTTTTACTACTATAGATCTTCTAATCAGTAAATTTGTAACCAACTGTATATTATACATTTATTTTTGTTTATTTTATAACATAGTGAGTTACGAATTATCGGTCGGTTTTACATCTTCGATCATATAAAAAAAAGCGCTGTAAAAAAAAAATCAAATAATAATTATTATATCGTTTTTTCTCATCCGACGGAAGATGTGACACTGACCGATAATTCATAACTTACCCTATCATAAAGATGAAGAATTCAAATCCCTAATAGAGAATCGCGACCCTGTGTTTGATTTAAATAGGTTATTTATAACTGATGTCATTTTTTGATGGTGTGACTTTTCCTTTTTATTCCGAAGTGTCCCAAAGCCTTTTAATTTATCAACTAACTGTCCATAATGAATGCATAGAAAAGTCAATTTCGACTGTCGAATAATTTAAAATTAATTCGACTAAATTGAATAATTTTTGCATTCTATTATGCCTATTTATCTATTTTAAACTTTTTATTTAAATTTTTACTTTATTATTTTATGAAAAATTCCTATTTTTATCCTTTATTTTAATTTTTCTTACAATATTCTCATTATTACTTTTTATTGTATTGTTCCTATTTCTTTATTACTGTGAATTATTTAGCAAAGAACAAATGAGGTAGTTGATATTATTTGTAATTTTATAATAAATTTAAATGAAGTGCATTGATATTAATTCCTCCTCTAAACATTGCATTTAGATTATCTTGTCAGAAAATGAAACCGTTATTTTGGACATCGAAAACTTTTTATAGTTAAAATAATATTTAAAATAGTAAAAAGCTTATTTATTGTATGTAAATTTTATATTTAATGTATGTAAATTATATATTGAATAGTCAAAATGATTTATCGAATCGTTAAAATGATTTATCGAATCGTTAAAATGATTTATCGAATCGTTAAAATGATTTATCGAATCGTCAAAATGATTTATCGAATCGTTAAAATGATTTATCGAATCGTCAAAATGATTTATCGAATCGTTAAAATGATTTATCGAATCGTTAAAATGATTTATCGAATCGTTAAAATGATTTATCGAATCGTCAAAATGATTTATCGAATCGATAAAATGATTTATCGAATCGTTAAAATGATTTATCGAATCGTCAAAATGATTTATCGAATCGATAAAATGATTTTTCGAATCGTTAAAATGATTTATCGAATCGTCAAAATGATTTTTCGAATCGTTAAAATGATTTATCGAATCGTCAAAATGATTTATCGAATCGTCAAAATGATTTATCGAATCGTCAAAATGATTTATCGAATCGTTAAAATGATTTATCGAATCGTCAAAATGATTTATCGAATCGATAAAATGATTTTTCGAATCGTTAAAATGATTTATCGAATCGTCAAAATGATTTATCGAATCGTCAAAATGATTTATCGAATCGTCAAAATGATTTATCGAATCGTTAAAATGATTTATCGAATCGTCAAAATGATTTATCGAATCGTCAAAATGATTTATCGAATCGTCAAAATGATTTATCGAATCGATAAAATGATTTATCGAATCGTTAAAATGATTTATCGAATCGTAAAAATGATTTATCGAATCGTCAAAATGATTTATCGAATCGTCAAAATGATTTATCGAATCGATAAAATGATTTATCGAATCGTTAAAATGATTTATCGAATCGTAAAAATGATTTATCGAATCGTCAAAATGATTTATCGAATCGTCAAAATGATTTATCGAATCGATAAAATGATTTATCGAATCGTCAAAATGATTTATCGAATCGTCAAAATGATTTATCGAATCGTCAAAATGATTTATCGAATCGTCAAAATGATTTATTGAATCGTCAAAATGTTTTATCGAATCGTCAAAATGATTTATCGAATCGTTAAAATGATTTATCGAATCGTCAAAATGATTTATTGAATCGTCAAAATGTTTTATCGAATCGTCAAAATGATTTATCGAATCGTTAAAATGATTTATCGAATCGTCAAAATGATTTATCGAATCGTCAAAATGATTTATCGAATCGTTAAAATGATTTATCGAATCGTTAAAATGATTTATCGAATCGTTAAAATGATTTATCGAATCGTCAAAATGATTTATCGAATCGTTAAAATGATTTATCGAATCGTCAAAATGATTTATCGAATCGTCAAAATGATTTATCGAATCGTTAAAATGATTTATCGAATCGTCAAAATGATTTATCGAATCGTCAAAATGATTTATCGAATCGTCAAAATGATTTTTAAAATAGTTAAAATAATTTACCAAATTGTTAAAATAATTTACCAAATTGTTAAAATAATGTATCAAATCGTTAAAATTAAAAAGATTTAATTGGAAATTGAAACATAAATAAAACATAAGAAAAATTTCCAATTCATATAGATTCAGGAATGCGTTTCTAAAACGAAAAATAAACCAAATTAACTCTAAAAATAACTTAAATTCAATAAAAATTATTTCAAAATTCAAATTTCACTGGCCTGCCAACTTAAAAAAAAATATCAATTACATTTAGATAGAATCAAGATCTAGCACAATTATAATTCTTAATCTAATAGATTTCAATTTCTTAATCCAGTGCATTTTAATTACAGCACAGGCAGCTGAACTGAACAATGGAGTAGTACAAGGGACTTGGTCGGTGTAGCAATTTCTATCGGAGGCGAATTAAGTTTTGCCTTTACATGCTCACTTCAAAGAGTGTAAAGACTACAGAGAGGAATTCCATGAAAGTGCCCCACTTCCTAATTAATCCGGAATTTCTCTCCCGACAAAGAAGAGCGGGAAGTGGGGGGGGGGGGGGCTATGTATGAACCTATTGCTCGGAATATTACAAAAGGAAATAATAAGTAGGCAATTGAACAGTCAATGGAGGTGGAAAATAAAGGTGGAAAGTGTAGTTAAACCCTTGTCATTTTTTCATCCTTGGATAGATAAAAAATTAATAGGGTATTTTTATAGAATGGAAAATACAGTAGCAGACTATTTTTCAATATTTGAAATTAAAAATAATAACTAAAGTCATTTGCATGTCTTGATGATAGAGTTAATATTCGATTAAAGTTAATATTGCACTAGAGATGAACTCTTACGGTGAAGAACATTCATACAATATTTATTTACAGTCAATACAAATAATATTCCACTAGGGATGAACTCTTACGGTGAAGAACATTCATACAATATTTATTTACAGTCAATACAAATAATATTCCACTAGAGATGAACTCTTACGGTGAAGAACATTCATACAATATTTATTTACAGTCAATACAAATAATATTCCACTAGGGATGAACTCTTACGGTGAAGAATATTCATACAATATCTATTTACAGTCAATACAAATAATATTCCATTAGGGATGAACTCTTACGGTGAAGAACATTCATACAATATCTATTTACAGTCAATACAAATAATATTCCACTAGGGATGAACTCTTACGGTGAAGAACATTCATACAATATCTATTTACAGTCAATACAAATAATATTCCACTAGAGATGAACTCTTACGGTGAAGAACATTCATACAATATCTATTTACAGTCAATACAAATAATATTCCACTAGAGATGAACTCTTACGGTGAAGAACATTCATACAATATCTATTTACAGTCAATACAAATAATATTCCACTAGAGATGAACTCTTACGGTGAAGAACATTCATACAATATCTATTTACAGTCAATACAAATAATATTCCACTAGAGATGAACTCTTACGGTGAAGAACATTCATACAATATCTATTTACAGTCAATACAAATAATATTCCACTAGGGATGAACTCTTACGGTGAAGAACATTCATACAATATCTATTTACAGTCAATACAAATAATATTACACTAGGGATGAACTCTTACGGTGAAGAACATTCATACAATATCTATTTACAGTCAATACAAATAATATTCCACTAGAGATGAACTCTTACGGTGAAGAACATTCATACAATATCTATTTACAGTCAATACAAATAATATTCCACTAGAGATGAACTCTTACGGTGAAGAACATTCATACAATATCTATTTACAGTCAATACAAATAATATTCCACTAGAGATGAACTCTTACGGTGAAGAACATTCATACAATATCTATTTACAGTCAATACAAATAATATTCCACTAGGGATGAACTCTTACGGTGAAGAACATTCATACAATATCTATTTACAGTCAATACAAATAATATTACACTAGGGATGAACTCTTACGGTGAAGAACATTCATACAATATCTATTTACAGTCAATACAAATAATATTCCACTAGAGATGAACTCTTACGGTGAAGAACATTTATACAATATCTATTTACAGTCAATACAAATAATATTCCACTAGGGATGAACTCTTACGGTGAAGAACATTCATACAATATCTATTTACAGTCAATATAAATAATATTCCACTAGGGATGAACTCTTACGGTGAAGAACATTCATACAATATCTATTTACAGTCAATGCAAATAATATTACACTAGAGATGAACTCTTACGGTGAAGAACATTCATACAATATCTATTTACAGTCAATACAAATAATATTCCACTAGGGATGAACTCTTACGGTGAAGAACATTCATACAATATCTATTTACAGTCAATACAAATAATATTCCACTAGAGATGAACTCTTACGGTGAAGAACATTTATACAATATCTATTTACAGTCAATACAAATAATATTCCACTAGGGATGAACTCTTACGGTGAACAACATTCATACAATATCTATTTACAGTCAATGCAAATAATATTACACTAGAGATGAACTCTTACGGTGAAGAACATTCATACAATATCTATTTACAGTCAATACAAATAATATTCCACTAGGGATGAACTCTTACGGTGAAGAACATTCATACAATATCTATTTACAGTCAATACAAATAATATTCCACTAGGGATGAACTCTTACGGTGAAGAATATTCATACAATATCTATTTACAGTCAATACAAATAATATTCCACTAGGGATGAACTCTTACGGTGAAGAAGATTCATACAATATCTATTTACAGTCAATACAAATAATATTCCACTAGGGATGAACTCTTACGGTGAAGAACATTCATACAATATTTATTTACAGTCAATACAAATAATATTCCACTAGGGATGAACTCTTACGGTGAAGAACATTCATACAATATCTATTTACAGTCAATACAAATAATATTCCACTAGGGATGAACTCTTACGGTGAAGAACATTCATACAATATCTATTTACAGTCAATGCAAATAATATTACACTAGAGATGAACTCTTACGGTGAAGAACATTCATACAATATCTATTTACAGTCAATACAAATAATATTCCACTAGGGATGAACTCTTACGGTGAAGAACATTCATACAATATCTATTTACAGTCAATACAAATAATATTCCACTAGAGATGAACTCTTACGGTGAAGAACATTTATACAATATCTATTTACAGTCAATACAAATAATATTCCACTAGGGATGAACTCTTACGGTGAACAACATTCATACAATATCTATTTACAGTCAATGCAAATAATATTACACTAGAGATGAACTCTTACGGTGAAGAACATTCATACAATATCTATTTACAGTCAATACAAATAATATTCCACTAGGGATGAACTCTTACGGTGAAGAACATTCATACAATATCTATTTACAGTCAATACAAATAATATTCCACTAGGGATGAACTCTTACGGTGAAGAATATTCATACAATATCTATTTACAGTCAATACAAATAATATTCCACTAGGGATGAACTCTTACGGTGAAGAAGATTCATACAATATCTATTTACAGTCAATACAAATAATATTCCACTAGGGATGAACTCTTACGGTGAAGAACATTCATACAATATTTATTTACAGTCAATACAAATAATATTCCACTAGGGATGAACTCTTACGGTGAAGAATATTCATACAATATCTATTTACAGTCAATACAAATAATATTCCATTAGGGATGAACTCTTACGGTGAAGAACATTCATACAATATCTATTTACAGTCAATACAAATAATATTCCACTAGGGATGAACTCTTACGGTGAAGAATATTCATACAATATCTATTTACAGTCAATACAAATAATATTCCACTAGGGATGAACTCTTACGGTGAAGAACATTCATACAATATCTATTTACAGTCAATACAAATTATTCATATGTATAAATAATATCCAGAATGAGATGATGAATTTGTTCACTAATACACAGGAGATACGATAGATAAGTTAAAAGAAACTTCAGGAAACTTAGACAGCAGAGACAGTTTATGTTTATAACTTAAAGTAATTCTTAACTATTTATGTGAATGAGTAATACATTGAATGTATTTGCCGTATTTAACTTAATACGCATTTAATCATCTGCTTAAACTATTGAAAATGATTAAGATGTTTTTTAAAACTGATTCTAGTTGATTTATTACTTATAAACTAGTTTACTTTTCCGTTAAAAATAACGGGTTCTCATTGTTATTAATAATTGTGTAACTTGACATGTGAATAAATAAAATATTCAAAGAAATGCATTAAGATAAAAAAATTTATATCGAAAAAAAAAAAATTCTTGAGCGTGATTGATATATAAATAAATAACTAAAGATATTTATCTTCAGTTATGGGAAGGGACACTTACCATTCATTTATGGTGGGGCCAAAGAGGAAGATTGTGAAGGACAAATATATATATTATATTATATATAGTATAATATAATACATTACTATACACTGTATTATCATAGAGAAAAAAAGGAAGACAGACACCATACCATCTTGTAATTACTAATTAATTCTACAGAGACTCAACCGATTGACAGAAAGTCAATATATATATATATATATATATATGTATTTTATCGTAGAGGAGTAGAGTTATTAAGAAGCCAATAAAAGATATAGGGTAGTTTTCTAATTATCGGACGGATCTATATTTCCGATCATGGAAAGAAAAAATTGATGAGAATTATTATTTATCTTTTATTTTTGATTAGTAAGGCAACACGTATCATGGATACCAATTAGTTGAAGCAGGTATCATGGATACCAATGAGTTGAAGCAGGTATCATGGATACCAATTAGTTGAAGCAGGTATCATGGATACCAATTAGTTGAAGCAGGTATCATGGATACCAATTAGTTGAAGCAGGTATCATGGATACCAATGAGTTGAAGCAGGTATCATGGATACCAATTAGTTGAAGCAGGTATCATGGATACCAATGAGTTGAAGCAGGTATCATGGATACCAATGAGTTGAAGCAGGTATCATGGATACCAATTTGTTGAAGCAGGTATCATGGATACCAATTAGTTGAAGCAGGTATCATGGATACCAATGAGTTGAAGCAGGTATCATGGATACCAATTTGTTGAAGCAGGTATCATGGATACCAATTAGTTGAAGCAGGTATCATGGATACCAATTAGTTGAAGCAGGTATCATGGATACCAATTAGTTGAAGCAGGTATCATGGATACCAATTAGTTGAAGCAGGTATCATGGATACCAATTAGTTGAAGCAGGTATCATGGATACCAATTAGTTGAAGCAGGTATCATGGATACCAATTAGTTGAAGCAGGTATCATGGATACCAATTAGTTGAAGCAGGTATCATGGATACCAATTAGTTGAAGCAGGTATCATGGATACCAATTAGTTGAAGCAGGTATCATGGATACCAATGAGTTGAAGCAGGTATCATGGGTACCAATTTGTTGAAGCAGGTATCAATGAAACCAATTAGTTGAAGAAGGTATCATGGATACCAATTAGTTGAAGCAGGTATCATGGATACCAATGAGTTGAAGCAGGTATCATGGATACCAATGAGTTGAAGCAGGTATCATGGATACCAATTTGTTGAAGCAGGTATCATGGATACCAATTAGTTGAAGCAGGTATCATGGATACCAATGAGTTGAAGCAGGTATCATGGATACCAATTTGTTGAAGCAGGTATCATGGATACCAATTAGTTGAAGCAGGTATCATGGATACCAATTAGTTGAAGCAGGTATCATGGATACCAATTAGTTGAAGCAGGTATCATGGATACCAATTAGTTGAAGCAGGTATCATGGATACCAATTAGTTGAAGCAGGTATCATGGATACCAATTAGTTGAAGCAGGTATCATGGATACCAATTAGTTGAAGCAGGTATCATGGATACCAATTGGTTGAAGCAGGTATCATGGATACCAATTAGTTGAAGCAGGTATCATGGATACCAATGAGTTGAAGCAGGTATCATGGGTACCAATTTGTTGAAGCAGGTATCAATGAAACCAATTAGTTGAAGAAGGTATCATGGATACCAATTAGTTGAAGCAGGTATCATGGATACCAATGAGTTGAAGCAGGTATCATGGATACCAATGAGTTGAAGCAGGTATCATGGATACCAATTTGTTGAAGCAGGTATCATGGATACCAATTAGTTGAAGCAGGTATCATGGATACCAATGAGTTGAAGCAGGAATCATGGATACCAATTTGTTGAAGCAGGTATCATGGATACCAATTAGTTGAAGCAGGTATCATGGATACCAATGAGTTGAAGCAGGTATCATGGATACCAAAGAGTTGAAGCAGGTATCATGGATACCAATTTGTTGAAGCAGGTATCATGGATACCAATTTGTTGAAGCAGGTATCATGGATACCAATTAGTTGAAGCAGGTATCATGGATAGTAATTAGTTGAAGCAGGTATCATGGATACCAATTAGTTGAAGCAGGTATCATGGATACCAATTTGTTGAAGCAGGTATCATGGATACCAATTAGTTGAAGAAGGTATCACGGATACTAATTAGTTGAAGCAGGTATCACGGATACTAATTAAAGTTAAATAACGATTATTATATATTCTTTCATTATTATGATCGTAAATATAAAACTGTCCGATAACTCAAAACTTACCCTAATAGTAAGTAAATAATTATATTTTGGATAAAATATTTAGGAATTTTTGGCATTTTTCCTAATTCTGTTTACATACATACATTGAATATACAAATAAAAATATTTATATATGAAAATATTATAGACAAAAATATTAACTTATTGCATAAATCCATTCAAAATTAAATGTTGATATTTCATAACAAAATCTTCTATTTTCCATCAATTTTCGTTAAGAAAGTAGGAAAAAAACATATAATTTGAGTCGCATAAAAGTTGTAAATAATAACAAACTATTGTAATATTCTTCAACAATAACAACTATTGTGTTTTTGTTTATAAAACAACAAAGAGATATTGTTTGAATTTTTGCAATATATTATGTGGATTATTATTAGGAAAAGAGTATAAACTGTATACTGTATATAAACTGTATACTGTATATAAACTGTATACTGTATATAAACTGTATACTGTATATAAACTGTATACTATATAAAAACTGTATACTGTATATAAACTGTATACTGTATATAAACTGTATACTGTATATAAACTGTATACTGTTTATAAACTGTATACTGTATATAAACTGTATACTGTATATAAACTGTATACTGTATATAAACTGTATACTGTATATAAACTGTATACTGTATATAAACTGTATACTGTATATAAACTGTATACTGTATATAAACTGTATACTGTTTATAAACTGTATACTGTAAATAACCTGTATACTGTATATAAACTGTATACTGTATTTAAACTGTATACTGTATATAAACTGTATACTGTATATAAACTGTATACTGTATATAAACTGTATACTGTACATAAACCGTATACTGTACATAAACCATGTACTGTATATAAACTGTATACTGTATATAAACTGTATACTGTATATAAACTGTATACTGTATATAAACTGTATACTGTATATAAACTGTATACTGTATATAAACTGTATACTGTATATAAACTGTATACTGTATATAAACTGTATACTGTATATAAACTGTATACTGTATATAAACTGTATACTGTATATAAACTGTATACTGTATATAAACAGTACTGTATATAAACTGTATACTGTATATAAACTGTATACTGTATATAAACTGTATACTGTATATAAACTGTATACTGTATATAAACTGTATACTGTATATAAACTGTATACTGTTTATAAACTGTATACTGTATATAAACTGTATACTGTATATAAACTGTATACTGTATATAAACTGTATACTGTATATAAACTGTATACTGTATATAAACTGTATACTGTATATAAACTGTATACTGTATATAAACTGTATACTGTATATAAACTGTATACTGTTTATAAACTGTATACTGTAAATAACCTGTATACTGTATATAAACTGTATACTGTATATAAACTGTATACTGTATTTAAACTGTATACTGTATATAAACTGTATACTGTATATAAACTGTATACTGTATATAAACTGTATACTGTACATAAACCGTATACTGTACATAAACCATGTACTGTATATAAACTGTATACTGTATATAAACTGTATACTGTATATAAACTGTATACTGTATATAAACCATATACTGTATATAAACTGTATACTGTACATAAACCATTTACTGTATATAAACTGTATACTGTACATAAACTGTATACAGTATATAAACCATATACTGTATATAAACCATATACTGTACATAAACCGTATACAGTATATAAACCATATACTGTACATAAACCGTATACAGTATATAAACCATATACTGTACATAAACCATATACTGTATATAAACTGTATACTGTATTTAAACTGTATACTGTATATAAACTGTATACAGTATATAAACCATATACTGTACATAAACCATATACTGTATATAAACTGTATACTGTATTTAAACTGTATACTGTATATAAACTGTATACTGTATATAAACTGTATACTGTACATAAACCATATACTGTATATAAACTGTATACTGTTCATAAACTGTATACTGTATATAAACTGTATACTGTATATAAACTGTATACTGAATATAAACTGTATACTGTATATAAACTGTATACTGTATATAAACTGTATACTGTATATAAACTGTGTATACTGAATATAAACTGTATACTGTACATAAACTGTATACAGTATATAAACCATATACTGTATATAAACCATATACTGTACATAAACCGTATACAGTATATAAACCATATACTGTACATAAACCGTATACAGTATATAAACCATATACTGTACATAAACCATATACTGTATATAAACCATATACTGTACATAAACTGTTTACAGTACATAAACTGTATATTTTATATATAAAGTTATACACAAAAATATAACTAAGTTTATTCACAATAATTTCATTCATAGTTGAAATATATTCCATTTTAGCGCAAAGTAATAACAGTTTTCCTCATTACTCGCAATCATTACAAGTAGAAAAAGTAAGTAGAAACTTGTAGCACTTCTTCCACACTTCTAATGACGGCAAACTTGCACAAGTTTCTATCCTAAGAATGAGAAGAAAACATTTATCAACATTTATCATAATGTGTTTGCAAATTAAAAGCAATAATTCATATAAGTTATTCTAGAAACTCGAGAAAAGAAAATATATTATAGTTATTTTTGTAGTGAGAAATATATTAGAAAATATTTATTGATATCTGTATTCATTTTTATTTAATTAGACTTAAATGAAAATTATTTTACCGTAGTTATTTCCTGTTTTATATCCGTAAGGTTGAATTTTTATTCTATTTATTAACATAATAGCCTTTACATCATTTTCTATAGTTTTTATAACCCCTATCTAGTTTACCGAGTCAAAGACTTTTCCTCTTTTTCTGAAAGGCGTAACGTACGTACGAAACATAAGTCGATTTTTCTGCACAATTCAATTATTCTGCACAAGTCAATTATTCTGCACATTCTGCATAAGTCAACTATTATGCACATTCTGCACAAGTCAATTATTCACTTTCAATCAGTTATTCTGGTTACTTTCAATCAATTATTCTGGTTACTTTCAATCAGTTATTCTGGTTACTTTCAATCAATTATTCTGGTTACTTTCAATCAATTATTCTGGTTACTTTAAATCAATTATTCTAATTACTTTCTATCAATTATTCTGGTTACTTTCTATCAATTATTCTGGTTACTTTCAATCAATTATTCTGGTTACTTTCAATCAATTATTCTGGTTACTTTCAATCAATTATTCTGGTTGCTTTCAATCAATTATTCTGGTTACTTTCAATCAATTATTCTGGTTACTTTCAATCAATTATTCTGATTTTTTTCAATCAATTATTCTGGTTACTTTCAATCAATTATTCTGGTTACTTTTAATCAATTATTTTAGTTACTTTCAATCAATTATTCTGGTTACTTTCAATCAATTATTCTGGTTACTTTCTATCAATTATTCTGGTTACTTTCAATCAATTATTCTGGTTACTTTCAATCAATTATTTTAAATTAATTTTGCGTTGAACAAACATTTTTAAATCAGATTTATCGCTCCTTTCATTTTCGATTGACGTCAAATGAAATGAAGTCATTTTTCTGATGTTCATCTTCCTTTGAAAGCGTCACTTCTGTGAACTAAAATCACAAATAAAATCACCAAAATTTATACTTTAGATATCTAGCTCTGGGGCAAGCTCCGAGTTATCGGACAGTTCCACATTTTCGATCATGTACAAAAAAATGTATAATATGTATTATTTAACTTTTATTTCAAATGGTAAATGATAAATATTTTATACTATTCACTTACATGATCGAAAATGTGGAACAGTTCAACAATTCAGAGCTTACAATATTATTTCAGAGTTTTTCATACATAAGAAATCACTCAACAAAAGGTTCTACCTGAAACATAGAGGTTTTACTAGTTACCTAGTTGCTCTATAGTTACCTAGTTGCTCTAGTTACCTAGTTACTCTAGTTAACTAGTTGTTTCAGTTACCTAGTTACTACAGTTACCTAGTTGTTTCAGTTACCTAGTTACTACAGTTACCTAGCTACTCCAGTTACCTAGTGGTTTTACCTAGTTGCTCCAGTTATCTAGTGACTCTAGTTACCTAGTTACCTAGTTACTCTAGTTGCCTAGTTACTCTAGTTTCCTAGTTACCTAGTTACTTCAGTTACTCTAGTTAGCCAGTAACCTAGTTACTCCAGTTACGTAGTTACTCCAGTTACGTAGCTACTCCAGTTACCTAGCTACTTCAGTTACCTAGTGGTTTTACCTAGTTGCTCATGTTAACTATAGTTGCTTCAGTTACCTACTGACTCTAGTTACTCTAGTTGCCCGGTTACCTTGTTACTCTAGTTGCCTAGCTACCTAGTTACTTCAGTTACTCTATTTAGCCAGTTACCTAGTTACTCTAGTTGCCTAGTTACCTAGTTACTTCAGTTACTCTAGTTGCCTAGTTACCCGGTTACTCTAGTTGCCTAGTTACCTAGTTACTCTAGTTGCCTAGTTACTTCAGTTACCCTAGTTACTCTAGTTGCCTAGTTACCTAGTTACTTCAGTTACTCTAGTTGCCTAGTTACCCGGTTACTCTAGTTGCCTAGTTGCCTAGTTACCTAGTTACTCTAGTTGCCTAGTTACCTAGTTACTCTAGTTGCCTAGTTACCTAGTTACTCTAGTTGCCTAGTTACCTAGTTACTCTAGTTGCCTAGTTACCTAGTTACTCTAGTTGCCTAGTTACTTCAGTTACCCTAGTTACTCTAGTTACCTAGAGGCCAATGCATCAATTTTTCCTACCCCTATGATTATTTGATTGAAATCTTCAATTCATACCGACAGTTTCCGGCCAGATTTCCTTATTCAATTTAACCAAATTTATCTCAACTTCGAATTTGGAAAACAAAGTTTGTCCGAAACCGAAGGTTCAGTTTTCAATCTATTTAAATTAAGCCAATAACCTTTCGGAAAATCAATAGTTTGTTAATATCGATCGTATTTTGTCGTGAAATATAATTTTAGACATTCTCACCGGGAATGTCCGATGAAGGACGATAAATTATAAGGGTTTTAATTAAAATAGAAATTTAATCAAAACATTTACTGTCATAGATGATCTTTGAGGGGACAGTCCCAGGTTTGTAAAAACTTGTTTATTATTGAAGCTACGGTTGCAAAACTTTATACACATATATAAAATCGAATTTAGTTTTGTTTTTGTTTATGAAATTTTTTGATTTAACGAGTTTCGAACGAGTAACACAAGTTTTGAACTAATTTGAAAAAAAACGTATTACTCCCAAAGTTTTGAAGTTAGGGTACAGCAGTTTTTTGTTTTCGATGCTTCTATGAATTCTCTACATGTAGCAAATAAAATTTTGATTTTAGAATTTATATATCGAAATATTTCATTTTTACCAAAAAAAATATTTTTAACAATGTATTTTCAAAAATTGAAGTACAAAATCGAAATTATATTTGCTACATATTGTAGAGATTTCATAGGATCATCGAATGCAAAAAAACGCAATGCCGTAGCTTCAAAACTTTTTGAAAATATCAAAAATGAAAGCAAAATATACAACATTTGCAATTATTCGGGAGAGCAATAATAATAAAAATAACAAAAAAAAATAAAAAATACAAAAAAATAAGTTGTTTTAGCCACTAAATCCCCCCAGGTCAGGCGAGCCCGGTATTGTCTACTCGAAGGTGGGGGTGTCATCAGGCGCTACCTGACTCACTGTGGTCAAGTTCAACACAAAAACAAGAACAAGAACAAACAATCAAAATCCACTATTTTATCGATTTTTACTCCCTAACCCCTCTCTTCAAACCCCCCTCCACTGTCTTGGGAGTTAGTTAGCGATGTGATATTTTACCTACCTGAGTGTTAGAACGCTAGGAACACTTTAGTGAAGAAAAAATATTTGGATCAAAAAACAGAAAATGGCTGGGACTGTCCCCTTAAATTACCGATCATATGCCAAAGATTATGTAACCTTTGACCTATTCAAGAAAATAACTAACATAAAAATTATTCATTACAATGACAATCCATATTACAAATCCATATAATCCTCTTAGAACTACCAAACAGTCAGTTTGACTGCTTTTTACCTTTCAAACATTTGTATCTCATGAATTATTATTGTTAGATACTTAATTTTTTTTTCATTTTCAATATAATTGGTATCCTTAATACTTTCAGGTATCATGGATACTGTCTCGTTATATTAAAACTAAAAATAAATCAAGTATCTACCAATAATAATTTATAGACACATTAGGTTGAAAAGTAAAAATCAGTCAAATTGACTGGTTGGTAGAACTAATTAATTTAATTACATTTAAGTGACCCCAATGTCCACTATTTATCCAGTCTATACAGAGTTGGGCAGCCTTGCTGTTGTTGCTCGACCCTAAAAAATACACTGTTGGTTTATCTACGGGAATCTCTGCGCAGATCATCGATTGCCTTCCAAGGAGAAGAAAAACAACAAGAAGAAGAAAAACAAGTTTCTCTGTCAATATCAGGGAAGTGAAAACATTCACTGTGTGGTGTACCATATATTACACACATAGAAAAACAGGACAGTTGAATTGAATTGTATATCTCAAAATAGTTTTACGTTTGGAAGAGACATGATTTATGTCGATATTTGATAAATGTTGTAGGCGGAAAAACAATCATATACGAAAATATTTTATATTCAATTATTCTATTTTTCATCAAAGAAAAGCGTCTTCTTGGGAAAAACAAAATGGTATAAATAAAGTACACAGTGAAGAGAAAAACAACCACCAATCGTTGTAAATAAAGTACATAGTGAAGGATTAAAACAACCAACAATAGTTGTAAATGAATTGTACAGTAAAGAGTTAAAAACAACCACCAATAGTTGTAAATAAAGTGCACAGTGAAAAGAAAAACAACCACCAATCGTTGTAAATAAAGTACACAGTGAAGGATTAAAACAACCACCAATAGTTGTAAATAAATTGCACAGTAAAGATTTAAAACAACCACCAATTGTTGTAAATAAAGTGCATAGTGAAGGATTAAAACAACCAACAATAGTTGTAAATAAATTGTACAGTAAAGAGTTAAAACAACCACCAATTGTTGTAAATAAAGTGCACAGTGAAGAGTTAAAACAACCACCAATAGTTGTAAATAAAGCTCACAGTGAAGAGTTAAAACAACCACCAATAGTTGTAAATAAAGTGCACAGTGAAGAGTTAAAACAACCACCAATAGTTGTAAATAAAGTGCACAGTGAAGAGTTAAAACAACCACCAATGGTTGTAAATAAAGTGCACAGTGAAGAGTTAAAACAACCACCAATAGTTGTAAATAAAGTGCACAGTGAAGAGTTAAAACAACCACCAATAGTTGTAAATAAAGTGCACAGTGAAGAGTTAAAACAACCACCAATAGTTGTAAATAAAGTGCACAGTGAAGAGTTAAAACAACCACCAATAGTTGTAAATAAAGTGCACAGTGAAGAGTTAAAACAACCACCAATAGTTGTAAATAAAGTGCACAGTGAAGAGTTAAAACAACCACCAATAGTTGTAAATAAAGTGCACAGTGAAGAGTTAAAACAACCACCAATAGTTGTAAATAAAGTGCACAGTGAATTAATACAGAAGTATTCAATTTAAAAAAGAAGTAATCGATTACTAATTGCATAGTGATAAAAAATATACATGCACTTTATCCCTATTTATAATTATAATTAATTAATAATTATAAAGATGGCAATTTTTCTCAGTGGCAATTTTCCGGATTGCAATCTTCCCACAGGGGCTATTTTTCCGGTGGAATCTTCCCAGTGGCAGTTTTTCGTGCATGAATAGAAGAACACGATTAGGTATTTAGACACAGAGACAATAAATATAGCACAAAGTGACCACTTATAGAGTCTAGACAATGAACACTTGTTTTTATTAGCAATGAATATTTAATATTTTAATAGCAAGCATTAGTTTTAATTTACATTCAGCTGTTCGCAATTAATGACAATGAATATTGCTTTATATATTGACCGGTATTTTTTTTCACACCGGGGGTGTTTTACATGAGGTCTTTTAACACAAGGGTCTATTGCACGAGGGGTCTATTGCACGAGGGGTCTATTGCACGAGGGGTCTATTGCTCGATGGGTCAATTGCTCGAGAGGTTTATTGCACGAGGGGTTTATTGCACGAGGGGTTTATTGCACGAGGGGTTTATTGCACGAGGGGTTTATTGCACGAGGGTTTATTGTACGAGGGTTTATTGCACGGGGGTTTATTGCACGGGGGTTTATTGACGGGGGTATATTGCACGGGGTTTTATTGCACGGGGGTTTATTGACGGGGGTATATTGCACGGGGGTTTATTGCACGGGGGTTTATTGACGGGGGTATATTGCACGGGGGTTTATTGACAGGGGTTTATTGCACGAGGGGTTTATTGAACAGGGGTTTATTGACGGGGGTTTATTGCACGAGGGGTTTATTGCACGAGGGGTTTATTGCACGGGGGTTTATTTTGACCACTGTTTTTTTATACAGTTACCATTTTATGCATTGAAAAATATTTACCTGACAGTTCATCACATGCAGAATCGTAAGGCCGGCCATACACTATGATGTCCACATGACAGGTATGCCTGAATAGGGACGACTAGCAGGTGCTCCGGTCATGCGCGACTATACATGCGAACCTGTCAGGTGGACATCATAGTGTATGGCCGGCCTTAGAGAAAAGAAAGCATTTATTTTAATTGGTGTACATGATACCAGCTGGCACATACACAAATCAAAGTATAAAACTAATTACTCACCTATACTGAGTGAGAGTTAAGCTATAGTTTAATTTTCATACTTTTAATTCATTCGCTACTTTGAACTTTCATCACAGATCTTTTTGTTGTCAAACTCCCCTTCAACTCCATACGTGGACAAGAAAGGTCCAGTCAAGTCAGAGCTTCTGCAGGGACAAGTTTGCCCGGAAGTGTGGACATTTGTATGGGTGTTGTCCCACAGAGTGGACACAGTGGTGTTGGAGATATTTTATGTAGGTATTCGTGTACTGCGTATGAGTGATTTTGGGAGTGTTTGTTTGTCGCAATTATTTTAGCTATTATGAAAGCGCCTGCAACCAAAGTAACCGGATTACCACAATACTAGTATTACCACAATAATAGTATTACCACAATAATAGTATTACTGCAATAACCGTTTTGCCAGAATGACCATTTGCCCGAAATAACAGGAATACCGAAATAACAGGATTACCGAAATAACAGGATTACTGAAATAACAGGATTACAGAAATAACAGGATTACCGAAATAACAGGATTACCGAAATAACAGGATTACCGAAATAGCAGGATTACTGAAATAACAGGATTACCAGAATAATCGGAATAACAGGATATCAGGATAACCGTTATGACCAGAATAACCGCAATACCGCAATAACTTCATTACCTGATAAGCGCTGCCGTTAAGTTTCGAGTAAGACTCCTATTAGATAAGTTTTTTGATCCCAGTCTTCATTTCCACTGTCTTCCAAACAAGTAACTTCTTTAGGGTTGAGATTGGTGAAGGTAACTCTTCTTACCTCCACTTGCTCCAAAGTTACCTTATTGGACTTCTTGCAGCAACAACTTACAGAACTTTGTGCTCAAAAAAAGCAGTTTAATGCTGAAGTGTTAAGTGAGGGCGAGGAATTTAACGCCACGACAGACAGATGTGAACTGGAAAAAAAGGGGACAATGAAAAGAGAAATAGTGTTATGTACCACTTCTGGTTTACAGATGTCGTTACGTCGACAAGTCGTTACGTCGACAATTGTTACATCGACAAGATGTTACGTCGAAAAAACGATACGTTGACAAGATGTGTTATATCGACAAGATGTTTGGTCGACAAGACAAAAATTTGTCGACGAATTTTCGTAAAGGAGATATTAATACACTGTAATGCATGTGTATTGTGTATGCCCACTGTAATGCCCCCCCCTCCCCCCTCCCCCCCCCAAAAAAAAAAAAAAAAACCTGCCAGGCCCTTAAACAATCATAAAGTGTGCAATACAACAAACTAGCAGGTACACCAAACTATATAACTATTTATGTTACGAAAATTCGTCTACGAAACGTTTAGTCGATGTAACGTCCTGTAGACGAAATATTCTCTCGACGAAATGACTATCGACGTAATGTCTGTCGACGTAATGTCTGTCGACGTAATGTCTGTCGACAAATGTCTGGGGTTTGAAAACTGACACTAGACTTTTATATTTTAATGAGAATCCACGTGAATTTATTCCACAAGAATTTAATCGTTTATTTCCATTATTTAGTAACAGATTTAATTACTTATTATCAATTACACAGGGAATGAAATCGGTTAAGTAACAGGTATTATTTTACTGGCATAAATAGAAGAATACACTATTTAACAGAGTGGATTTTTGTGAGAGTGATCGGTAATAGGGTAGGACACTAAATAATCAGGTGGCACAACCCTCACATTAATAACTAGGCCTATGTATTGAATTACAAACATATGGATAGAGACACATTTATTGTTAGGTGGTATTTAAACGAACTTAAAGAGTTTGGGGTACAAGAAACAGAATGTAAACATTTATCCAAATTCAACATCCTTGAGAGAGATATGCTAAACAGAGTTAGTTAAAAATTGTATAGAAAATATATTCATATTGTAACTATAGTTCATAACAATAGAGTATACAAACAATTCAACATTAAGAGTCATTTCCTTAGTTATATCGGATAAAGGATATAATAACCACTTAGACCCTTTACTAAAGCTTAGTTAAGGTCCATTTCACTGCGAGTAAAGGTTCGATTGAACGATAGATTTTTTTTTGCGCTATTTGATCCTCAAATATTGGGTTGAGTTGATTTGATTAGCAGCATGACTCTTTGATGAGTATCTTGGATACGGAAAATTTATAGAAATGGGTATCTAGGATACAAATAGGTATTTAATAATGAGTATATTGGATTATAATAATTAAACTTTAAAAGACCTACTGAAGAGTTTAAGCTCAACAAACCGAATTCATTCAATACAATAACACTATTTCCATCAATCTTGGGTAAATGAAATTTAGCCTAGTACATTAATATGATAAAAGCTATTAGCTGACAAAAAGTCATATAATTCGAGCCGCTGGTTTTCTAAATATCATTGTGTAAAGAATACTCTCAAATTTTGTCAGTCCGATCAGGGTTAACGTACGAATTTACGAGTATCTGCAATACATAAAGGATACACTGATAATTCTTTATTACATTTACATAATATTCAAAATATACATATACAATACATTTATTTGTATTTTAAATTATTCATTCAAAATTTACATATAAAAGAATTTTGATAGATACGGAATAGGAAAAGTGAACATTTTGTATAGAAATAACCTTTGTAATAAATTGATATGCTCCATCTTAAAAAAAATACATTCTGAAGTTATTTTCATATCCGTGTATTGTAACTCGAACAGGAAGATCTATAGTTAATTAGCGAGTTGCTCTAATTTAATTAAATACTTGTACAGAATTGCATTTTTGGCACACCTAAATATTATGAATGAGGAAGAAAATGAATAAACAAAAGTACTTTAAATTCATTCGTACTTAACGGGAATACCATATTTAAAGGTAATTTAAATTCAAGATTGACGGTTTTATCAGGTTTCAAGCTTTCGAATAGAAAGATTTCTATTCATCATCAGGAGAAGGGTGGAAAACCTGGACATGACAATGAATTTTATGACCAATAGTTGTTTGAATACCCTCTTTCTATTTCAGCTACCTATCTAATAGTTTATTATTATTAGTTAATCTATTCATTATTTTAATTGGACACCAAAAAGGTTAAAAATTGCTGACAACATTCATTATCTATCAATAAACATTGAAGAATGATTTTAGTTAAATACTAGTATATAGAAGGTTAAGGTGAGCTACAGAAGATTCTCTCTTTTTTCTATTTAAAATTTACACTTTAATTATAGTCTGGTAGTCAGGTTATGTGTTCTGAGACGTTTATACACCGACAGAAGACTGAAAATAAAAATATATCCACCAGCCGTGCGAGAATTCTAAAGATGGGTGTTTTTTCCGCAGATTTTTAGTAAATGAAGGAAACGCATTTCGAAGACTTGTACGAATTCTTTTATGTATTTAAACTAAATAA
Source organism: Caprella mutica (assembly GCA_947561585.1). Classification (NCBI taxonomy): domain Eukaryota; kingdom Metazoa; phylum Arthropoda; class Malacostraca; order Amphipoda; family Caprellidae; genus Caprella; species Caprella mutica. The sequence continues at coordinate 57,703 of CANNZV010002267.1, forward strand.
ATAAATAAAAGCTGTTTCTTTCTATTGTTTAGGCTGTAGCTCAATGTTTTGTATTTATTTAAATGATAATATTTATTAATATATCACCTTTATTACTTTACTTGAAATATCAAATAACAATATTAATTATATCATTAAATTATTCTTCCGATGATATTTCAATTTAAATGAAAATACATCTTTTAATAAATTGAAAGAATTTCAGTTTGTCAAAATATATATAGAGTAAGTATATAAATTAAAAAAACTATTTATTAAGATATCTTCAATATGCACTCATTGAAAAAGTATACAAGAATAATCTCATACAAGATTAAGAGGGGCCAAACTGTATCTTCTATGGCCCACCATAACTCTCTCTTTCGATTAAAATAATTATCTACAATAATTTAAAACACAATAATCCCCAGTCTATTGTATTGAAACACAATAATCCCCAGTATATTGTATATAAACACAGTAATCCCCAGTCTATTGTATTGAAACACAATAATCCCCAGTCTATTGTATTAAAAACACAATAATCCCCAGTCTATTGTATTTAAACACAATAATCCCCAGTCTTTTGTATTTAAACACAATAATCCCCAGTCAATTGTATTTAAACACAATAATCCCCAGTCTATTGTAATCATTTGTATCTTTTCTTTTCAGTCGATGTCCGTTAGTGTATCGTGTCAGAAGGTAATGAAGGAAGCACATAGCGCACTAATGACTTCTAATTAACTTTATTTTATTAGTTCTCTATTGCATTCTCCTGTTACTCCCACTCTAAAATGAGTGTGAATTAGTATGTACTTTCAGGGGAACTTACTGGTGGGAAAGGATGTTTGTTGGGGCAATGTTGTTACAATATTGGGGCCAAATTGTAACAATATTGGGAATACATTGTAACAATATTGGAGATACATTGTACCAATATTGGAGCTAAATTGTAACAATATTGGGAATACATTGTAACAATATTGGAGATACATTGTACCAATATTGGGACTAAATTGTAACAATATTGGGAATACATTGTACCAATATTGGAGATACATTGTACCAATATTGGAGCTAAATTGTAACAATATTGGGGCTAAATTGTAACAATATTGGGATTATATAGTAACAATATTGGGGCTAAATTGTAACAATATTGGGGCTAAATTGTAACAATATTGAGGAAATATTGATCAAATATTTCTACTACATTGTTCCAATAATGGTATAACACTGTCCCAATATTGGCACAATATTGGGACAGTGTTATTTTAAAACGGTGGCAAATTGTTAGCTATATCACAAGGAGTACAAAAGTACAAGGTGATAGTTATGGCGGGGTCATAGAAGATTACAGGGGAAGCACATATCTAATCTTTACAGACAATAAAATAAATATACGTTATTTTTCCCAATAAATACCAAGGTATACGCGGCACTTATTTATAAAATTAGTTTTCGAATATTAAACATACACATATCTATGAATATTAATAAAATTCGTTTATAAATTTTTCTTTCAAACAATCACAGAAGACACTAACATACGATATATATTTTTTCTTATATATATTTATATATCTTCTTTGAGAAACATATGATACGAGATTTTATTAGATTCAATTCCGCTGTTTTCATGAATACCTAAGATTTTCCCATCAGAAAAGAAGTCTCTGTCCATTGTTTGGAGTCCTGCCAAGTGCATTATTAAACTCGCATCTAAAACACTGTAGTCATTATAAACACTTTAGAGAATTAGTGCTGCACTAACAACATCTAAGTGATTGATTGCGCTGCAGAAGATGTGGGATGTTTTTCGCACCATTTTATTATGGCCTGGCAACTTTAGTTCATTTTCTGGCGAAAATGAACTAAAAATGTGACGAAACTCACGACTAAAATTTGGTAATTCAATAAATAGAATTTAATTTCACAGTGGATTCACCCAGTCGAAGTAGAGTCATAGAGATAGTTATGGTGGGGCCATAGGAGATTGAGGGGAAAAGGTATGGTGGGGCCATAGTACATTGAGGGAAAAAGTTATGATGAGGCCACAGAATGTTAAAAGAAATTTATGGTAAGGCCATAGAAGATTGAGTGGAGTCCCATTTTAATCTTCAATGGCCCCACCAAATCCTTCTTATCTCTCTTATAAAAGATAGAAAATTGAATTTCCTCATCAGGAATCGTACCCTTGACCTCTAACACAATATGATAAGTCACTCTCCACGACACTGACAATCAATATAATATAATGCGACTTCTGTCTGTCCGGCCATCAACCTAAACCTAATAATACGCTTGGCAAGCAGCTGGTGGCATGTATATGGAATTATTCTGATATCAATTCAATAAAATGTTACAATAACTAAATTAAACTTAATTTTATTCAGTTGAAAATATTGGAGTAAAAGCGAAGTCCGTAAAATATGTTAGATATGCTGTCATATTTGACGGTCTTGCGTATAGTATACTGATGAATAATCATATTAGCATCAGTAATTCACTTTTCTGTAACAGTAGACCAGTACTTTATGTTTTATTCATTTATTCATAGCGTTACCATTGTGAACTAGAGTTTCGTATCATCGAGTGTAGAGTTGACGGTATCAGGTAACCGTGAAATGGTTATACCACTTCGGTCACGCAATGATCCTGCACCATCCTATAAATAACTTATAGGGTCAATAGGTAGGAGTGGAGGTGGTTATGGTGGGGCCGTAGAAGATTAAATGTGCTTCCTAGTTTTAAAATTTGGAGGTAAAATGAAAAACTATTGGTCGGACCGTAGAAGATTAAATGGGTTCCAACGTATTATTCTTCGGAAGCCCAAAGAAAACTATTGGTAGGATCGCAGAAAATTAAAATGGATTTCCTGCTTAATCTTCTATGGACTGAATATAATACCATAAAAATAATCAGTTTCATAACATTTTAATCATTCACATCTAAGATGATTTGAGTAAAGTTAATTACTCAGTTTCTAATATCATACATATTCTTATCAATATTTAAGCAAATAAAAAGTAAGTTAATATTATTAAATGTTGTAATATTAGCAGTTAAGATTGGCTGTCCGTCAGAGTGTGTTTTTAAAAGCTTCCGTAGCTAAAAGTCTGAAAGTTACGACCAATAATTAGTCACACAGAACGACTGCAGCCAACCGACTGAAAAGATCTTATGGCCAGCCATTAGCATCGCCTGGCGAATGCAGAGGGGATATGGAGGGGATATGAAGGGGATATGGAGGGGATATGAAGGGGATATGGAGGGGATATAGAGGGGATATAGAGGGGATATGGAGGGGATATGGAGGGGATATACAGGGAATACAGAAGGGATATACACTGATACAGGGAACTAGAGGTGATAAACAGAGAATAGAGATAAACGGGAAATATAGAAGGGATAAACAGGGAATATGGAAGGGATAAAAAGGGATTATAGAGGTGATGTACAGGGAATATAGAGGGAATATAGATGGAATATAGATGGAATATGGAGGGAATTTCTTCTGATTGTTTCTATGTGGAGTATAAAGTAAATAAATTTACCGGAGGAGTACAAAATAGAGGAGTGGCGCAATAATATCAATCTTACTTTATTTATAGTTACCACTGCAAGAAACACATTTGAATATTGCAACATCAAACCATGAAATAATGCACGGTCTTGAAAAATGAAGAGAAGAAAAGTATCATTGGATTGAAGCCAATTAATCTACATTCCTTCCTTTGGAATCTTCCCCATGGAGCAGAATTGGCTTATGAGGCACAAAAAGCACCAAACTTCCTCAGGTTCTTTCGCTCTTCTTGACCCTGACTTTAGATTCTCTGAAGAACTGAATTCTCTTTTTACCTTTCGAATGCGTTTGCTGTTGATAAAGTGTTCGGTGGCTTTTTCCTCTCTGAGATATTCCACACAGAGTTAGAGTGGTTCCTAGTTTTATTGTGGGTTAGTAAGACTGCCTGGGCAAATTTTGCTTGGAGATTTTTTTGAAGAAAATAGAAATAAAGAGAATTCAGAGAATGAAAAAGTAGTGGAGTGGATATTTGAGCAGGTTTGTTTTGTATGAAAATAGGAGTCGAGTTTATAGATTTAATTAAACATTTATTATTTGGAAGGGCAAACATGGAGCGAATATAAAAATCTAAATTCACTTCTAATTTGTTCTTATTATTAATAATTGTGGATCTTCTTCATTATATGAACAAATATCATTAGCTTGTGAATTACTGGTAGAACACTTCCCTCTCAAAAACAATGAAAATAATAAATAGCATAAATCACAAGAATTATTTTTTCGGACTCCAATCGCAAAAGAATTTCTTTTTAGGTTTCCATTGATTAGTATTCAGAGGCAAATCTGACTGTAGTACATTATTTGTATCACTGCAGGAGAATGTATTCGTCAGACGTGTGTATATCCGAGCTAAGGTCTCACCCCAACCATTACCAATAGAGACGAATAGCCGATACGCTTTTCTTCCTTCGTTTGTTTTTCCGTGAAATAGAAATCATCGCCTTCGGGAGAAGAGATAAATCTTTGCGAATGTCTGAAGAAATAAGAATTTACCTGCCTTTGCTGTCAGGGTATTGAGCACGTACACTATTTATATTCTGTCGCTTCATAGAGTGTGTCAGGAAGCTGTATTCAGGGAATAAATTTGTCTCAAATAGATATTAAGGATGTCCTTGGTGTTAAACGGTAGTAAAGAAAGAAATAGTGAATGATCTCAATTTCAATAATGGATTAGCTATGTATATAATTATAACAATAGTTCTTTAATTATTTTTCTCGCACACCCCTTACTTTTCTCAGGCACCCCCTGAGCATTCTATTGCATTGAAACAGATTGAAAAGCTACAGTTAGAATATATTTATTTACTATGATTTGAGAATTTAAAATGAAAAAGTAAGGAAAATAATACTTTTTTATACACAGTGCATGATGAAGCAGCAAGAACCGAACTTGTAAGTAACATCTGAAACAGCCATCCCAGGCACCCCCTATAAACAATCCAGGCCCCGAAGAGGTGCCGGTCACCTTACTTTATGAACCACTGATATATAATATTAGCTTTAAGATATTACAGGGTTAGGTCTGAGTTACCGGACGGTTCCTTATTTTAATCAATCAAAAAAGGTATAATTGAACCTGTTTACTCGTTATTTAAATTACATTTTTTGATGGAAATTTTTTTGTTGGTATATGAGAATTGGAAGAAATTATATCCACAGTCGCAAGTTAAAAATGAAATACTGTTTATTCTAATATATATTTAAACTTTGTTGCTTATTGGTAACTATAGACGATTTAATATTTGATAGGGTAACTACTCAATTACCGTACACTCACAGTTACCGTACAAGGGGCGTTAACATAAGTCATTAGCCAATCTGAATGTTGAAAATTTTACTCAACCTACCATGACGTAACACTCACTTTACAGTAACTGTAAGCAGTCGGTAATTGAGTCGTTACCCTATATAACTTTAAACAATTTATGTCTTTATTATTTATAAAGTAAAGAGCATATTAAACATTATGTATAATTCCTTCATTTTATGTAAATATTATAAATATCGTCTGTCGAATACACCAAAAAGAAATATATAAAAATTCTAACTTTGAAGGCTCCATTCAATAAAGGATTATTACGTATCATATATTTACATACATACTTGAAGACTTTTCTTCTCTATTTCAATGTAAGCGGCTTAATATATAAATATTAGTATTCCATTAGAAAATCATCAAACGATACCATTGCTAGAAAGTATAAACCTCGGAAATCTATTGTATATTCATGTGGCATGTTTGAGTGGAATGGATATCTCATTTATTAAACTGAATATCTATCCTAACCATTCAAGAAAACCTCTAGAATTATTCATATGAATAAACAAAAATTGGTTTCAAATTTTTGCTGGGGTAAAAAATTCAAAATCAAAATTTTAAAATATTTTTTATATTTTTTTCATATTACCTAATTTATTCGTAGTGGTGATGATAAAAACGATTTTTTAATTTCTATAAGTGATGAATTTCCTATTATAAAAGATATCATACTTAGTTGTGAGTATAGAAAGAGAGAGTTATGGTGGGGGCACAGAAGATCAAATCTGTTAATCTTCTATGGCCCCACCATAACTAACTCTTAATCTCCCATGCCCCACCATAACTTTCTCTTAATCTCCCATGCCCCACCATAACTTTCTCTTAATCTCCCATGCCCCAACCATAATTCTCTCTTAATCTCCCATGCCCCACCATAACTTTCTCTTAATCTCCCATGCCCCACCATAACTTTCTCTTAATCTCTTATAGCCCCACCATAACTTTCTCTTAATCTCTTATAGCCCCACCATAACTTTCTCTTAATCTCTTATGGCCACACCATAACTTTCTCTTAATCTCTTATAGCCCCACCATAACTTTCTCTTAATCTCTTATAGCCCCACCATAACTTTCTCTTAATCTCTTATGGCCACACCATAACTTTCTCTTAATCTCTTATGGCCACACCATAACTTTCTCTTAATCTCTTATAGCCCCACCATAACTTTCTCTTAATCTCTTATGGCCACACCATAACTTTCTCTTAATCTCTTATGGCCACACCATAACTTTCTCTTAATCTCTTATGGCCACACCATAACTTTCTCTTAATCTCTTATGGCCACACCATAACTTTCTCTTAATCTCTTATGGCCACACCATAACTTTCTCTTAATCTCTTATGGCCACACCATAACTTTCTCTTAATCTCTTATGGCCACACCATAACTTTCTCTTAATCTCTTATGGCCACACCATAACTTTCTCTTAATCTCTTATGGCCACACCATAACTTTCTCTTAATCTCTTATGGCCACACCATAACTTTCTCTTAATCTCTTATGGCCACACCATAACTTTCTCTTAATCTCTTATGGCCACACTAGGGTTTCTCATATTGGCCACTTTTGCTTGTTCTGGGATTCCGGGATAAAAATCGTATTAATCCCAGGAAATCCCGGGATTAATTTTGTGCACTGATATTGTATAGTTATATATGTACATATGTTCTGATTTTGAAGATTGTCTTTATTGTTCTAACCACTAAGGGTTATGTCAATGACATGTAGGGAACAAGTGAGGTTCGTACCTCAAATAAAGTTATACGAACCACTGCTCTAACCTAATATTGTAGCAATTAATTACCAGTTAGGTTAACGTCAATATATTATCGTTTTAATTTACTTTTAATTCAATCTCTCTATTCTTCCATTGCACCTAAATAAAATGTTCAATTTTAAATTTGTTTAATAATATATTTTCTTGATGGTCTGAACACCTCTTAGGCTAAGTTCACTTTTGATCATATAACAAAATGTATGTTCATATATATTAACAATTGAACATATTATTTCGAAGCATAAATTTATAATTTACCAATATAAACATAGATATTTACAATCTAAGGAGAGAATTCCACCAATAAAAATACACACTGGGAAAATTCCGCTTGAGAAAATGAGTAGAATCCACTTTATCATGGTAAAATCTGCAAATGTAATTTCGATATGTATTCGAAATATTATAGAAAGTTATAGTAGCAATTTGATTCAAAAGAATTGTTATATTTATTCTACTCATTAACCATACTATTTGCTTAACTTCAGTTTTCGGAAATAACCTAATGTATTTGAAAGATAATAGATAACTAATTAATATATTTTTGTTACCGATGTGAAGAGAAAAATTTTCCAATTACCAGATTGATAAAAATTAAGGGTGCTTCGTGGCTTAATTATAATTTAAAATATTTCAATTCACGTCATTATTGTTTATTTCTACCTTCAATTTATTAAATAATGTTAATAACTTATTAAGAAGAATATACCATCTCTGTGAATCTCGTGTATTTTGTAACAGAATACTGGAAAATAATTATATATTCATCCCGGGATATCCCGGGACGGATCGATTTATCCCGTGATATCCTGGGATAAAAAAATAGGTAAAAATATGGAACAGTATAATAGCATGGACAGTTTTACGTTTAAATAATTAAGGGCAACATTAGAAAGTACCAATATCTACCTAATTCTTTTATAACATAATTCATTATCAATCACTTGTTAAGTAGTATATTATATACTTTTATCATGTATGAATTTTTATTCAATCACTTTTAAAACAATGTGTTATAAAAAAGTAATTTCTGTACCAACATTGCACCCTAATAACTTCGAGACATGCATCGCTATTATTACAGATTTTATAAGACATCATTAAAAAGTTTTCAGTTATATTATTTTACTGTTGCTGGCCAGTAGGAGCAGGAGAAGAAGATTACAATAAGAATTATGGCAAGGACCATGAATTTATAATTACCATCAACAAATGGTGTTTTCTACTTTTATATTGCAAAATATCTGTAAATAATGTTCAATTTATATTATATACACATTATAAATATAATACAAAATAAAGCATTTCGTGGACGAAATGTCCGTGGACGAAATGTCCGTGGACGAAATGTCCGTGGACGAATTGTCCATGGACAAAATGTCCGTGCACTGCCCCACCATAACTTTCTCTTAATCTCCTATGGCCCCACCATAACTTTCTCTTAATCTCCTATTGCCCCACCATAACTTTTTCTTAATCTCCTATGGCCCCACCATAACTTTCTCTTAATCTCCTATTGCCCCACCATAACTTTCTCTTAATCTGCTATGCCCCCACCATAACTTTTTCTTAATATCCTATTGCCCCACCATAACTTTCTCTTAATCTGCTATGCCCCCACCATAACTTTCTTCCTGGGTATGCAGTTTCAATGCAGTGTGCTTAGCGGAAGCTTGAAAATTCTTTCTAATTTTGTTCCTAACTCCGCAGCACTAAAATAAATCATAATGCGTGCGTCGAAATTTATGACGAGACTTGCGCAAGGATTTATTTTAGTGATAAATTCTTCACGAATTTTATTATTTCAAGTGAAATGGAAATTACTGATCGTTTCCCAGAGTGAAAGTTATGGTGGGGCCATAGAAGATGAAGTAGGATTTTTAACCTTCTATGGCCCCACTATAACTTTCTCTCTGCTTCTTCTACCAACAAATTGGATCATAATTTCAGAGCAATAAATATGGTACTGTTCTATCTAATATTTTGAATATTTTCCTTGTTGTCATATAGGGGAAGAAAAAAATATATAATAATTATAGTTTAACTTTTATTATATATTTTTTCTTACGTGTCCGAAAATGTTGAACCGATAATTAAGAATACACCCTACGGCAAATGATCTATCTAACCCTTTACTGATAAATATCAGGTCTATCCTTTGCCGTATTTGCCCTTCAGTTAGCCGTATCAGTTCTGACCGTATATTGATCGATGGGGATATCTGCAGTCATGGCATTGGCGTCACCGCTACTTAACTACCTACCCGGAAAAATATATTCCTCGACCATTATTATAGACTTGTGTACTTTCCCCATAAAAATATCATCTATCATCTAAAAGTATCTAAAAATAAGTTTTTAGATGAATAACTAGGCGAAAATCAGTCGTAATCTATCATAAATTAAAAAAATAATTGTCTATCGTCCTTCGTCGGATGACATTATATTCAGACGAATTTTAGTTATAATATTTTATGATGAAAATTTACCGCAATAGACAATAAAAGACGATCTACCGATTATAAATTATTATGATATTTAACTAAAAATTTATAGAACCATAAAACTGCAATGAAAATATTCTCATCTCAAAAATAGATCAGTTTCCATTTTTTTTCAAAATAGGCAAATGATAGTAGGTTTCCCAATGCTTTCGTTAAAATAAACAACATATATTCTGATCAACATTGATACTAACTGTGTCTTGAAACTGTAACCATAATGTTTAACTCTACTAAATGCGGCTAGATTCTTTCTATTGCTGAGTCGGTGAAATTAAAAATCTAATTACCGCTCTGTTTTAGTACCTAACAAACGACGTGACACGTTTACTACCTAGATTTCTTTGAGAAGCTAGGTATACTCTTCACTAACTAGCTAGTCGATAAGATGTACGTACTATCTAGTTTGTTTGAAAAAAATAGGTATATGCTTCACTAACATACTAATGAACCACATGTATTATCTAGTTTATTTTTTAGAAAAACTATGTATATGGTTCACGATTTGGTTATTGAATCATCTTGGCTACCGAGCTTGCTTTACAAACTAGGTATATGCTTCAATAACTAGGTGATAACTCAGATTTACGACCAACTTATTTCCTTTGAAAACTAGGTATATGCTTCAATTTCTAGCTAATGAATCAGGTTGACTACCTAGCTTGTTTTATAGAACTAGGTACATGCTTTATTACCTAACCGATGGATCAGGATGGCTACCTATTTTATCTTTAAAGAAATAGGTACATGATTCACTAACTAGCAAATGGATCAGGATGGCTACCTAGTTCTACTTTAAAAACTAGGTAAATGTTTCACTAACTAGGTAAATACTCATATGTAATACCTAGTTTGCTATAAAAAAAACTATGTGATTCCTTCACTAACTAAGCTTCCTAGTTTTACTTTAAAAACCAGGTACAGACTCAATAACTAGCTAGTCAATCAGGTTTACTACTTAAGTACCTTAAAAAAAGTCACTATCCAACATATGAAATCATCGTCTGATACTCTGATATAAAGTCATGTTTGTGCCATGGAATATTATGTCTCTCTTTCCGTCATATAGCCATGCTCTGTAGTATAACTTTGAAGAGTTGCATGTAGAGGATTCATTTCCTTCTCATTTATTTTAGATTTGGAGAGGGGAAGTCAGGTAATGAGTTACCCTCAATATCTACTTTGAAGGATTCTCTATACGTTATGAGAATGGTTACGAATATTTTATAATGAGGTCCGGAACTGCTTCTGCTTCCTTGCGATCTATACCGTTAGTTCCACAGAGAGTACACGCGATTTTAAAATTAAATAAGAATAGATAAATATTTATATTTAAGTACGTATCTTTAATACAAAGTTTGTATATTGCTTATTCATATTTAACTAACATAATTATTTAACCAACGAAAACCGTAACATTAGTCATTCAGGAAAATAACACCATTTAATATTAACATTAAATATTAACAGGAAAATAACACCATTTAATATTAACATTAAATATTAACAGGAAAATAACACCATTTAATATTAACATTAAATATTAACAGGAAAATAACATTCACGAAAAGGATAAAATATTAGAAATTTTATGAAAAAATTACATTTTATATATTAATATACTTTGAATTTATTTAATATTGACCTGATTGATTATTTATCAGTCTGTATCATAAATACAGATTTATAATCAGCATATTTATATATTTGATATTGACCTGATTGATTATTTATCAGTCTGTATCATAAATACAGATTTATAATCAGCATATTTATATATTTGATATTGACCTGATTGATTATTTATCAGTCTGTATCATAAATACAGATTTATAATCAGCATATTTATATATTTGATATTGACCTGATTGATTATTTATCAGTCTGTATCATAAATACAGATTTATAATCAGCATATTTATATATTTAATATTGAATCTTATAGAAATGAAAACAAATGTATTCAAATAAAATAAATGACGGTGTGAGAGAATGTTGGTGGGGGAAGTGTTGGTGGGGGAAGTGTTGGTGGGAAAAGTGTAGGTGGAGGAAGTGTTGGTGGGGGAATTGTTGGTGGGAAAAGTGTAGGTGGAGGAAGTGTTGGTGGGGGAAGTGTTGGTGGGAAAAGTGTAGGTGGAGGAAGTGTTGGTGGGGGAATTGTTGGTGGGAAAAGTGTAGGTGGAGGAAGTGTTGGTGGGGGAAGTGTTGGTGGGAAAAGTGTAGGTGGAGGAAGTGTTGGTGGGGGAATTGTTGGTGGGAAAAGTGTAGGTGGAGGAAGTGTTGGTGGGGGAATTGTTGGTGGGAAAAGTGTAGGTGGAGGAAGTGTTGGTGGGGGAAGTGTTGGTGGGAAAAGTGTAGGTGGAGGAAGTGTAGGTGGGGGAAGTGTTGGTGGGGGAAGTGTTGGTGGGGGAAGTGTTGGTGGGAAAAGTGTAGGTGGAGGAAGTGTTGGTGTGGGAAGTGTTGGTGGGGGAAGTGTTGGTGGGGGAAGTGTTGGTGGAGGAAGTGTTGGTGGGGGAATTGTTGGTGGGAAAAGTGTAGGTGGAGGAAGTGTTGGTGGGGGAAGTGTTGGTGGGAAAAGTGTAGGTGGAGGAAGTGTTGGTGGGGGAATTGTTGGTGGGAAAAGTGTAGCTGGAGGAAGTGTTGGTGGGGGAAGTGTTGGTGGGAAAAGTGTAGGTGGAGGAAGTGTAGGTGGGGGAAGTGTTGGTGGGGGAAGTGTTGGTGGGGGAAGTGTTGGTGGGAAAAGTGTAGGTGGAGGAAGTGTTGGTGTGGGAAGTGTTGGTGGGGGAAGTGTTGGTGGGGGAAGTGTTGGTGGAGGAAGTGTTGGTGTGGGAAGTGTTGGTGTGGGAAGTGTTGGTGGGGGAAGTGTTGGTGGGGGAAGTGTTGGTGGAGGAAGTGTTGGTGTGGGAAGTGTTGGTGTGGGAAGTGTTGGTGGGAGAAGTGTTGGGTTGGTGTGGGAAGTGTTGGTGGGGGAAGTGTTGGTGGGGGAAGTGTTGGTGGGGGAAGTGTTGGTGGAGGAAGTGTTGGTGGGAGAAGTGTTGGTGGGGAAATGTTGGTGGAGGAAGTGTTGGTGGGGGAAGTGTTGGTGGAGGAAGTGTAGGTGGGGGAAGTGTTGGTGGGGAAGTTTTGGTGGGAGAAGTGTTGGTGTGGGAAGTGTTGGGTTGGTGTGGGAAGTGTTGGTGTGGGAAGTGTTGGGTTGGTGTGGGAAGTGTTGGTGTGGGAAGTGTTGGTGGGAGAAGTGTTGGGTTGGTGTGGGAAGTGTTGGTGGGGGAAGTGTTGGTGGGAGAAGTGTAGGTAGGGGAGGGGAAGTTGTGGAACTAGAATATAACTTAGTTTAGGAAAAGGATATATGGTGATACTATTCAATGGATGAAATGAACTGCAGCTACTTGAATAATTTATCACATTGAATTTACTCTGTATAATTAAACTGTTTGACCTACTGACACGTTAATTTTGTTGATTAAATCAAGAAGACCAAAACCTATTTGTTGATCCCAATTCTGTGGAATTTCCACCGGGTCCAACTAGTTATTAATTATTATGCTTGCAAATTAAAGAAATTTTTATTTATTTATTACAGTGACTCTTCACAACGCTTAGCAGTGACTCTTCACAACGCTTAGCAGTGACTCTTCACAACGCTTAGCAGTGACTCTTCACAACGCTTAGCAGTGACTCTTCACAACGCTTAGCAGTGACTCTTCACAACACTTAGCAGTGACTCTTCACAACGCTTAGCAGTGACTCTTCACAACGCTTAGCAGTGGCTCTTCACAACGCTTAGCAGTGACTCTTCACAACACTTAGCAGTGACTCTTCACAACGCTTAGCAGTGACTCTTCACAACACTTAGCAGTGACTCTTCACAACACTTAGCAGTGACTCTTCACAACACTTAGCAGTGACTCTTCACAACACTTAGCAGTGACTCTTCACAACACTTAGCAGTGACTCTTCACAACACTTAGCAGTGACTCTTCACAACACTTAGCAGTGACTCTTCACAACACTTAGCAGTGACTCTTCACAACGCTTAGCAGTGACTCTTCACAACGCTTAGCAGTGACTCTTCACAACACTTAGCAGTGACTCTTCACAACACTTAGCAGTGACTCTTCACAACACTTAGCAGTGACTCTTCACAACACTTAGCAGTGACTCTTCACAACACTTAGCAGTGACTCTTCACAACACTTAGCAGTGACTCTTCACAACACTTAGCAGTGACTCTTCACAACGCTTAGCAGTGACTTTTCACAACGCTTAGCAGTGACTCTTCACAACACTTAGCAGTGACTCTTCACAACGCTTAGCAGTGACTCTTCACAACACTTAGCAGTGACTCTTCACAACGCTTAGCAGTGACTCTTCACAACGCTTAGCAGTGGCTCTTCACAACGCTTAGCAGTGACTCTTCACAACACTTAGCAGTGACTCTTCACAACGCTTAGCAGTGACTCTTCACAACACTTAGCAGTGACTCTTCACAACACTTAGCAGTGACTCTTCACAACACTTAGCAGTGACTCTTCACAACACTTAGCAGTGACTCTTCACAACACTTAGCAGTGACTCTTCACAACACTTAGCAGTGACTCTTCACAACACTTAGCAGTGACTCTTCACAACACTTAGCAGTGACTCTTCACAACGCTTAGCAGTGACTCTTCACAACGCTTAGCAGTGACTCTTCACAACACTTAGCAGTGACTCTTCACAACGCTTAGTAGTGACTCTTCACAACACTTAGCAGTGACTCTTCACAACGCTTAGCAGTGACTCTTCACAACGCTTAGCAGTGACTCTTCACAACGCTTAGCAGTGACTCTTCACAACACTTAGCAGTGACTCTTCACAACGCTTAGCAGTGACTCTTCACAACGCTTAGCAGTGACTCTTCACAACGCTTAGCAGTGACTCTTCACAACACTTAGCAGTGACTCTTCACAACGCTTAGCAGTGACTCTTCACAACACTTAGCAGTGACTCTTCACAACACTTAGCAGTGACTCTTCACAACGCTTAGCAGTGACTCTTCACAACACTTAGCAGTGACTCTTCACAACACTTAGCAGTGACTCTTCACAACACTTAGCAGTGACTCTTCACAACACTTAGCAGTGACTCTTCACAACACTTAGCAGTGACTCTTCACAACACTTAGCAGTGACTCTTCACAACACTTAGCAGTGACTCTTCACAACACTTAGCAGTGACTCTTCACAACGCTTAGCAGTGACTCTTCACAACGCTTAGCAGTGACTCTTCACAACACTTAGCAGTGACTCTTCACAACACTTAGCAGTGACTCTTCACAACGCTTAGCAGTGACTCTTCACAACGCTTAGCAGTGACTCTTCACAACACTTAGCAGTGACTCTTCACAACGCTTAGCAGTGACTCTTCACAACACTTAGCAGTGACTCTTCACAACGCTTAGCAGTGACTCTTCACAACACTTAGCAGTGACTCTTCACAACACTTAGCAGTGACTCTTCACAACGCTTAGCAGTGACTCTTCACAACGCTTAGCAGTGACTCTTCACAACGCTTAGCAGTGACTCTTCACAACGCTTAGCAGTGACTCTTCACAACGCTTAGCAGTGACTCTTCACAACGCTTAGCAGTGACTCTTCACAACGCTTAGCAGTGACTCTTCACAACGCTTAGCAGTGACTCTTCACAACGCTTAGCAGTGACTCTTCACAACGCTTAACAGTGACTCTTCACAACACTTAGCAGTGACTCTTCACAACACTTAGCAGTGACTCTTCACAACGCTTAGCAGTGACTCTTCACAACGCTTAGCAGTGACTCTTCACAACACTTAGCAGTGACTCTTCACAACGCTTAGCAGTGACTCTTCACAACACTCTACTCTTTCAATATCGGATTATTGGTGTTTCTCTTCGTTAGGAAAACTTAACGTGTGTATATTCTTCAGAACAATCGAGTTTGCTACAGGAAAAATGTGTCCTTAAACTGTAATTACTTACACAGTACCTGTCATTACCTTCGTAGATGCAGAAGGTTATGCTTTAGGATGCATTCATTTGCCATCTTGTTATTCGAATAACTCAAAATGTATTCAACTAAATTGCCTGAAATTTTTGTGGGACGATTGGTCCTTTTCCAGGAAGCATCTGCTTAGATTTTGAAAGCGAACGGGTTAAAGGTTAAGGTCAAGGTTATATATAACTCAAGCATGATTGGAAGGTCAAGGTCATTCATAAGCGGCGGCGAATGTATGCAATCTACCAAATATATATCTATTATATTATATTCAAATGTAATTAGGTACACATTATAAATGCATATCTACTGATTAACAATTTTTTTTATATCTCATAAGCCAAAATGTCAGAAGGATTAATTTAAATTGTAAATATTATTGTGACCTGTAGCCATGGCACTGCAAAAAGTTAATTGCATTTTCCTTTTAATTAATATGTGTTTCTTAATGAAAGTGTGACACACGGATAGACGGACTCGGCTCTTGTTATAGTATATATACTAGTGTACCTCTCTTTAAAAAAAAAACGGGATTTGTAAAGTAAAAGAAAAAAAGAAAAAAAAAAATTCAGCAAAAATATGTACAAAAAAAAAATGGAAAAAAAAATTACATACATATTATATATTAAAAAAATCATTTCTTCACCAAGATTCATATATAAATAAATAATAAAATAAATATAAAAACACGTTGCCTTTTATTTCTAGAGAGTGATAAACTTGTACCAGCGGGAAATTACACATTTCAAGTGAGGATAGAAAATGAATATTCGAATAAAAATTAAAAACGGGTATCGTCACAGTACTCGGAAAGTTGGTGATGAGTAATTTCTAAACTTCAACTAGGTTCAGCACCTGTGTTAGTGCTAACTGTCCGAGTACGTTGAGTGTCCGATAAATGAGTTGTTGCACTTGAAAAAAAATTCTTCAAATGTGAATTACAGTCCCACTCAATGTGAATTGATATAAGAATTAATAGGGTAAGTTCTGAGTTAGTGGACGGTTCCACATTTTCGATCACGAAGCGATTTGATGAAAAAACTCAATAAGAATTATAATTCAACTCGCTATCTTAATTATACTAGTTTTTATATGTTCGAAAATTTAAAACTGTCCGAAAACTCAGAGCTTACCCCCCTACAATACTGGAGGAAATTGTAGTGGACATTTCGAGAAGACTAATTAATTAATTAATTGAATGTAGCGGTTATAGTTAGGGTGAAGCTTCCATTACCGGATGTGAATTGAATACCAGGTGATAATGGTAATAGGTATTCATTAGAAAACGCAAAAAAATATTAAATTAGATTAATTGCAGCGAGAACAAGAATTTTTTTAACTCGTCATTTTATTTGGTGTCAATGAGTTTTTTAATTTATTAATTTATGAAAAGATTTATTTCTTTGATTTATTATTTAATTGATATATCTTTATTTTATATATATATATAAAAATATATATATATTTTTTCCTGATACCTGCCGGTGTCATGGATATATACCTGTAGTTAACCGCATAGTAAACCGTATGTAGTAACTGTAGTTAACCGCATAGTAAACCGTATGTAGTAACTGTAGTTAACCGCACAGTAAACCGTATGTAGTAACTGTAGTTAACTGCACAGTAAACCGTATGTAGTAACTGTAGTTAACCGCACAGTAAACCGTATGTAGTAACTGTAGTTAACCGCACAGTAAACCGTATGTAGTAACTGTAGTTAACCGCACAGTAAACCGTATGTAGTAACTGTAGTTAACTGCACAGTAAACCGTATAAAGTAACTGTAGTTAACCGCACAGTAAACCGTATGTTGTAACTGTAGTTAACCGCACAGTAAACCGTATGTAGTAACTGTAGTTAACTGCACAGTAAACCGTATAAAGTAACTGTAGTTAACCGCACAGTAAACCGTATGTAGTAACTGTAGTTAACTTTAAATTCTAGTTAACAGTTTACGAGGTGAAGGATAAAAGGATATTTTTTACCGCGGATTTTAAGATATAGACTAAACCACTATGAAATGACTTTAAGTTTATGGTTACACTGGGACTTATTCCTAGCCCTATTTTCCGTCCCTAGCTACATATAGGTCACTACTGACTTTTCTATTGACTAACATTGACCTGTGAGCAACTCTCAACTGGAAAATGTTCAGAAACCGAAAACAAGAGTGAGGATTCAATCGAGGTGACAGGTTTTATTTGAGAGAAAGAGACACAGTTTGTTATTCCGGAGAAATCCAACTCACTCAGTGGAAAGGAAGGGGTAAACAGGAAGGGGTAGACAGGAAGGGGTAAACAGGAAGGGGTAAACAGGAAGGGGTAAACAGGAAGGAGTAAACAGTAAGGAGTAAACAGGAAGGGGTAAACAGG
This sequence comes from Caprella mutica, assembly GCA_947561585.1. Lineage (NCBI taxonomy): Eukaryota > Metazoa > Arthropoda > Malacostraca > Amphipoda > Caprellidae > Caprella > Caprella mutica. The sequence continues at coordinate 75,753 of CANNZV010002267.1, forward strand.
AAGGGGTAAACAGAAAGGGGTGAACAGGAAGGGGTAAACAGGAAGGGGTAAACAGGAAGGAGTAAACAGGAAGGAGTAAACAGGAAGGGGTAAACAGGAAGGGGTAAACAGAAAGGGGTGAACAGGAAGGGGTGAACAGGAAGGGGTAAACAGGAAGGGGTAAACAGGAAGGGGTAAACAGGAAGGGGTAAACAGGAAGGGGTAAACAGGAAGGAGTAAACAGGAAGGATAAAACAGGAAGGGGTAAACAGGAAGGGGTAAACAGGAAGGGGTAAATAGGAAGGGGTAAACAGGAAGGGGTGAACAGGAAGGGGTGAACAGGAAGGGGTAAACAGTAAGGGGTAAACAGGAAGGGGTAAACAGGAAGGGGTGAACAGGAAGGGGTAAACAGGAAGGGGTGAACAGGAAGGGGTGAACAGGAAGGGGTAAACAGTAATGGGTAAACAGGAAGGGGTAAACAGGAAGGGGTCAACAGGAAGGGGTAAACAGGAAGGAGTGAACCGGAAGGGGTGAACAGGAAGGGGTAAACAGGAAGGGGTAAACAGGAATTGGCAAACAGGAAGGGGCAAACAGGAAGGGGTAAACAGGAAGGGGTAGACAGGAAGGGGAAAACAGGAAGGGGTAAACAGGAAGGGGTAAACAGGAAGGGGTAAACAGGAAGGGGTAAACAGGAAGAGATGAAAAGGAATGGTGAAGAGGAAGTGGTAAAAGGGAAAGAATAAATAATGGATCTTCTCTGAAATCGACCAGCCGATCCAAAATATGAGAAAAAAAAAATATGCACATGTATATGATACCAATGAAATTCACAGTTATTTAAACATAAAGTAATTTATTCCATATATCATGTGTATTAAAGTAATTTATCGCATAAGTTACTAATTAATTAATTACTTACTAAACTAATTACTAATAAAATAATTATTAACCAATTACTAATTAATTAATTAATTAACTAATCAATAATTAATTTATTAAATACTAAAAAAATGCATACATACAGATCTCTTTTATTTTTTAAAGTGGTCGGTCGATTTCAGAGAAGATTCTAAACATAAATAGTAAGTAGTGAAGAGTAAGACAGAAAGGACAAACAGAGTTAGGACATAAAAATAATTACTAAGAGTTAGGGAGAAGAATATAGATAATGGAAGATATATGTGAAATTTACATTCAGTCTACGGACATTACTAAGTATATTTAGTTTACTTTCTGCAAGAAAATCACAATATTTTTTATTGAAAAATAGCACTAGGTGATATTCGGTAATGAATTTCGATCTACAAATATTTATATTCACAGGACAAACAGAGTAACGTACTTAAGTCTACCTGATTTTCCTTCAATCACAGCTGTTAATCCTTTTAATCACTGCTCTTAATCCCTTCAAATAGCTCACCAATCACCGCCTCCCTTTCAGTCACAGTATGCCACTGATTAGGAAATACCTGCCACGTTTGCGTCAAGGGGTAAGTCTGTCTGTCTCTACACCTCCTTATACAGGAACACCGTGAAGGAGGTGTAGGAAAAGTTAAGGTGGGGCCATAGAAGATTAGGTGGGTGATACTTCTCAATCTTCGCCGGTCCACAGCACAACTTTTCTAAATGGATTCTAATATCAACACTTTTCCTTCATTTCTTCAATATTTTGTCTACCGTGTTAAACAATTCTAGCAATATTTCACTCCAGGTATATTCCACCCCAGGTGACAATGCTCATGTATGCAGAATAGCTAATCAGTGAATGCAGTCACTATGTGACGAAAAGGGACACAAGCACCAGTGGCTGCACCGATGGATGGAAGAGGAAAATGAAGAAACAATTTAATGTAATAGTCCACACTCAATGGATTGAAATTTCACGATAATCTTAGAGGTCACAATAACCTTAGAGGTCACAATAACCTTAGAGGTCTCAATAACCTTAGAGGTCACAATAACCTTAGAGGTCACAATAACCTTAGAGGTCACTATAATATTAGAGAATACAATAACCTTAGGGATCACCATAACCTTAGAGGTCACCATAACCTTAGAGGTCACAATAACCTTAGAGGTCACAATAACCTTAGATGTGACAATAACCTTAGAGGTCACTATAATATTAGAGAACACAATAACCTTAGGGATCACCATAACCTTGGAGGTCACCATAACCTTAGAGGTCACAATAACCTTAGAGGTCACAATAAACTTAGAGGTCACAATAACGTTAGAGGTCACAATTCAATAGAAGTGAGCTATAAATACCTTTAATTTAAAGGTAACTTTAGTCTGATTCATTTGGTTGGGCCACAGAAGATTAAGAGAGGACTGAACTTAATTTTCTATGGCCCCATTATAATCTTTTCTCTGGGTATTTGTGCCATACAAGCACTCTGAATAACTGCAGTGTTGCATAGTTAAAAGCACGCTTTCTCTGTAGGTACATACACAGGTTGTTACATTGTGGCAAATTGAAATCTAATTGTTGTGAGATGTTGTAGTTAATTGAAACCTAATTGTTATTGCCAGTTCTCAAAATTGTTAATTATCTATTAAAAATATTTTTCATTAAAGTTTAAAAGACTGATGACTTTCTTTACATAGATTTAATGTTTCTGGAACCCGAGGTACAAGGATATTGTTAGTGGAAATATATAATGAATTTATTAGGAGTTTGCTAACTTTATCGTTGACGTTAAAAGGAAATTAAATACAAGTTACTGGAAGAAGCAGTCAGAAAGGAAAGTGGCTACATGAACAAATTCTTGTATTATGAGAATAAATTGTAAACAAGTTAGATATGATTCTCAAAATAATATTGTCCAAATATCGGCAATGTTGAAAACAATAATGAAGCAATGTTGTGATAATATTGGGGCTATGTTGTACCAATATTAAGAATATGTTGTAATAATAGTGGGGCAATGTTGTAATAATATTGGGGCTATGTTGTAACAATATTGGGGCTATGTTGTTACAATATTGGGGCTATGTTGTAACAATATTGTGGCAATGTTGTAACAATATTGAGGCAATGTTGTAACAATATTGAGGCAATGTTGTAACAATATTGGGGCAAGGTTGTAACAATATTGAGGCAATGTTGTAACAATATTGTGGCAATGTTGTAACAATATTGAGGCAATGTTGTAACAATATTGAGGCAATGCTGTAACAATATTGGGGCAAGGTTGTAACAATATTGAGGCAAGGTTGTAACAATATTGAGGCAATTTTGTAACAATATTGGGGCAATGTTGTAACAATATTGGGGTAATATTGCCCTAAGTAACATTGTTACCTGAGTGTATAAACAATCACAGTAATATATTAATAATTATCGAGTACCGCACCTACTCCTGTATTCCTGTACACATTATTCAATATGGATATTGTTAAAGGGAGTTCTTGTTCACTAATTAGTGATATGGCTCTTTATAAACAAATTACCGAATTACCTCTTGAGACCATTTCTTTTTAATATTTTATCTCAGCAGTGTAGCCTTCGTAATTAGCTAAAGAATGTATTAGAGAATCACAACTGTGAAATAAGTCGTGAAGTAATTAGTCTAGGTATTTTTCTGACGGAGTAGGAAAATATTCAATGATGTTATTTATTATAGACTTAGGTAAGGTAAGTCCTTATAGGCTAAGTAAGTCCTTAGGCTAAGTCCTTATAGGTAAGGACTTAGAATGAGAATTAGTTGGACCACGCAAACTATGGATGGGGCATTAGCTCATGAGTGAGTTATAGTTATGATGTTTCCAGTCAGTTAGTATAGTCTAGGAAACTATGTTATAGTCAGTTGTAGTGGAATAGTCAGAACTTTAAAGGTCCTCGCCATTTTAAATGAACAAAATTATGGAATTGCTCTAAATTTGTAGAGCTAATTAAGGTTATATAACATATCACAGTAAGCAGAATAGAAATCGATTAAGTATTCTGTTCACAATTAATTATATAATAAATATTCACATTCAACTTTCACTTTTTCTAAGATTCATTAGAAGAAAAAGTACGAATACTTAGTAGGTATCTCTCGTACATACCTATTCAAATACAGTGTTTTAAAATGAACAGTTCTCTAGATAGGAAAAATGTATGAAAACTATTAGTAAGAAATACTTAATTAGGTACTTGGATTCTTTATATGGATCCATTGTTTTGGAATCAGCTTTGACATTGTTTTGAATTCATCAGATCTAGTTAGCCTATCGAACATGCAGGCTTTTTCTTTGCTTGGAATTGAGAAGGTAGAAGAAGAACGGAAAAATCTTAAATTACATATTATAATTAAGCTATAGAAACATATTTCAAATGGTTCGCTGTTATATGTATTACCAACAACTTTAGTTCTAATGAATAGAGAAATAAAAAGATATAGAGTGGAGAGGACCTTTAAAGGGCCGTACAGATGTAGGGTTTTGGAAGTATTTCCACCAGACATTCTGCTAAGCTCCTCCACCACAAGAAAATAAGAAAAAACGATATAAATAGTGTAGTAATTATTAGTTGGTATCCATGATACCTGCAGGTATCATGGATACCAACTAATAATTGAACAATTTACATCGTTTTTTCTTATATTCTTGTGGAAAAGTAGGAGGAGCTTAGCAAAATGTCTGGTGGAAATACTTCCAAAACCCTACATCTGTACGGCACTTAAGAGAGATGGGCTGGTCCCATCTCTTGTCTGTCTTCCTATTACCATCTATATTTCTATAGTAACTATTTAATTAAAACTCTTACGTATTGTGAATGCACAAACCTCGGAAAATCTTCGTCATTATTCCACCCGTCCATTTAATTAACCAATCCAGTATAAACTTCAAACTCGGTCATATAGGAGAATTAATTCATTATGATAATATTGACAGTATTTTATCGTAAAAAAAATCAAATAATATAGTTAGGATTTTTTGTCGGGAATATTAAATTCAAGACAGTAGGTACATTTAAATATTTTTAATTTATCATAAATTTCGAATGTGTACATTCGTTTACTAATTGAGCGTCGTAGATAAATGATCTTCTTAATCTATTATTATAGATAAAGGCTACAATAGTCAGTCGATAATAATTTTCTAACTGGGTAAATCCACTCTAGTGTATTTGATAGTAATTTATCTAATAGGGAAAGTTTCAAGTTATCGGACGGTTTCAAATTTTCGATCACAGAAAATATACCATTTAATAATTTAAATTTGAATAAAGAAATAAGTTTTAATTACATAATAGAATATTTCATATGATCGAAAATATGAAGGTGTCCAATAACTCTGAATTTACCCAACATGCTTTTAGGGTAATTCACTCCATTTATGTTGGGTAGGCAAAACATACTAAATAAAACTTAGCATTCTACGACCCCTTTAACCTTATTCTTTATCAAAATATCTTTATTTAGTAACTACCTGTAGAAAAAATTACGACGGGCCACAGAAGATCAAGAGGGGCCCATCTAAATTATCTAAGGGCCCACCATAGCTCTACCACTCTTAATCTTCAATAAGGCCCCACCGTAACTTTACGCTCTTAATCTTCTATGGTCCCACCATAACTTTTCCACCCTAAATCATCTGAGGGTTCCCCATAACTTTACCCCTCCTAATCTTCTATAGTCCCATTAAAACTCTACCCCTATAAATCTTCTATAGTCCCACTATAACTCTACCCCTATTAATCTTCTATGGCCCCACCATTACTTCACCCCTACAAATCATCTAAGGCTTTACCATAACTTTCATTCAATCTTCTATGGCCCCACCACAACTTTCTCTCAATCTTAATTCTATGGCCCCACCATAACGTTACCTCAATCTTAATTCTATGGCCCCACCATAACGTTACCTCAATCTTAATTCTATGGCCCCACCATAACGTTACCTCAATCTTAATTCTATGGCCCCACCATAACGTTACCTCAATCTTAATTCTATGGCCCCACCATAACGTTAGCTCATATGTTTGCAATAACACACTCTGGTTCTCTTTCTTCTTGTTCTTCTCTGCCGCAGCTGCTGTGCAATATTAGGGCCTTCGTATCGAATTATTTCATTCAATTAGGCTGTAATATGGCAAAATTTGGCCAATAAAAACACACTCTAACCATTACGGAGAAACGGAGAAACATGAGTGTTGTCTCTCATAACAACAAACATGAGTGTTGTCTCTCATAATAAATATGAGTGTTGTCTCTCATAACAACAAACATGAGTGTTGTCTCTCATAACAAACATGAGTGTTGTCTCTCATAACAAATATGAGTGTTGTCTCTCATAACAACAAACATGAGTGTTGTCTCTCATAACAAACATGAGTGTTGTCTCTCATAACAAACATGAGTGTTGTCTCTCAAAACAACAAACATGAGTGTTGTCTCTCATAATAAATATGAGTGTTGTCTCTCATAACAAACATGAGTGTTGTCTCTCATAACAAACATGAGTGTTGTCTCTCATAACAAACATGAGTGTTGTCTCTCATAACAACAAACATGAGTGTTGTCTCTCATAACAACAAACATGAGTGTTGTCTCTCATAACAAATATGAGTGTTGTCTCTCATAACAAATATGAGTGTTGTCTCTCATAACAAATATGAGTGTTGTCTCTCATAACAAACATGAGTGTTGTCTCTCATAACAAATATGAGTGTTGTCTCTCATAACAAACATGAGTGTTGTCTCTCATAACAAACATGAGTGTTGTCTCTCATAACAAATATGAGTGTTGTCTCTCATAACAAACATGAGTGTTGTCTCTCATAACAAATATGAGTGTTGTCTCTCATAACAAATATGAGTGTTGTCTCTCATAACAAACATGAGTGTTGTCTCTCATAACAAACATGAGTGTTGTCTCTCATAACAAACATGAGTGTTGTCTCTCATAACAAACATGAGTGTTGTCTCTCATAACAAACATGAGTGTTGTCTCTCATAACAAATATGAGTGTTGTCTCTCATAACAAACATGAGTGTTGTCTCTCATAACAAATATGAGTGTTGTCTCTCATAACAAACATGAGTGTTGTCTCTCATAACAAACATGAGTGTTGTCTCTCATAACAAACATGAGTGTTGTCTCTCATAACAAACATGAGTGTTGTCTCTCATAACAACAGACTCTGACAAAATGGTGGGTCTGGATGAATTTAATAAATGGAGCGATAAGTACCTTAAAAACTTATTCTAGTGAGGTGTTGTTTGTGTCACTTGATAGAATGAGTTAAGATACATAATATTATATGAAATTTGCGACGCTTCACCTTCTATTATATCACTTTAAGCAATTCTAAAATGAATTTTCGGCTAAACCTATTTTCCCTCTCAGAACTTCGTTATAAAAAGCCCTCAAAAACACGTATGGTACATAGATAGAGCTCTCTTTTCTTAATATTCATAATTAGGTAACACTTTACATATCATTATTTATCAAAAGCTTTTTAATTGATCTCAATTTTTCTAAAAAATGTGATCTAACATTATTAGGCCTTCTCGTGGCTTCTATCTTCACCTGGAGGAGTGATTTGAACTTTTTGATATTTTGTGAATATTTCGAAAGGGAAGCCATGGAATGCCATGAAATATTTATCTATACTAGATTACTCCATGATACAAGTTTTGTTAAAGTTTCAAATACATGGGCTTTACACTTTCAACGTAGGAATTCTTTTAATTTCTCAATCAGATATCAATTTTTACAACAAAATTAGGTTTGGCCGAATCAGGGATTCTCAACTGAATTAAGCTCCAATAAGAGATTGAGCACTTGTTTGAAGCATCGTATAAGCATGAGTACACATTAATGAACACAAAAAATATTGAATTAAGCCGATAGAAGTTCAAAAACTGCATGAAGTCATCTTATATGAATATAGAGGTTTGGCAGGAAGCGGCAATTGTTTTCGTCTAAACCCGTTTAAGAGAATGCGATGACATGTGACATTTAATGGTAAATTTTATTTCAAAAAGTATTCAATACCGGATCCTTATGAAATGTTCATGATACATATAAAAAAAAAGTTCCACTCACAGGCTTAAATAATTTTTAATAGCAAAGAAGAAGTTTCATTCTGCCAAACCCAATTATGTTGCAACAGAAGATGCGAATGAATATGGATTCAGAGTTCTATAAGAGAGGAGACACACTCCTTTTATTTAAAAAAGAGAGGAGTCTATCACACTCCTCTCAATTATAGAAGAGAGGAGTCTCACACTCCTCTCATTTCTAGAAGAGAGGAGTCTATCACACTCCTCTTATTCATAGAAGAGAGGAGTCTATCACACTCCTCTCATTTATAGAAGAGAGGAATCTCTTATACTTCTAAATCTATTAAAATTTGTCTAATGCACGATATAAAACGGTTAACCACATTTCCAATGAATAAAACACTTCCTATATGGCAACATATACCAATACAACCATCTGGATTAATAATTCAGTACTTGGCATCTCAATAATACGAATTGGCAACTCACTTTTCTCTCGTTCAAACATTAAGTATCAGAACACAACATTAATCCAATGACGTCATTCGACTGAACCCACTTCCTTCGTCTAAAACTAACAAGAGTTGGATCAAACCTGAAATTGTTCTGCCAAACCCACAACCGTTCTTTGAAACCTGAAAAAATTCGTCTAAGCCTTAAATTTTTCTATGAAACCTGCTACTGTCAGAATAACAACAAACATGACTGTTGTCTCTCATAACAACAAACATGACTGTTGTCTCTCATAACAACAAACATGACTGTTGTCTCTCATAACAACAAACATGAGTGTTGTCTCTCATAACAGCAAACATGAGTGTTGTCTCTCATAACAACAAACATGAGTGTTGTCTCTCATAACAATAAACATGAGTGTTGTCTCTCATAACAAACATGAGTGTTGTCTCTCATAACAACTAACATGAGTGTTGTCTCTCATAACAAACATGAGTGTTGTCTCTCATAACAACAAACATGAGTGTTGTCTCTCATAACAACAAACATGAGTGTTGTCTCTCATAACAACTAACATGTTATTAAGTAGATACAAAAACTAAAAACTTTCTAAAATTGTAAGTAAAAACTATATTATAAAATTTAAATAAAAATGATATTAAGATACTAAAATTCTCAACATATTTGTCGAACGTTCAAAATTAATTAACAAATCTGACTCGTGATTTTCAAAAAGTTATTATTGACTAATATTTTACATACCATGCGTATCTTATTAGATTTTGCCGAAAAACATTACGAGTCACATTTCATACGAGTAATTTCTTGTGACATTTTATATGACTTTTAAGACCTTGAAATTCAATTCCGAAGATTGCCGACATTACTAAGGATTTATGGTATTTCAATAATCGCAGAATTTTCTCCGATATCCGATGTATGTTGCAGAAGAATAATTGGGCTACAGGCTGTACGTACAATATGTGACCGTACGGAATAAAGGATGTAAGATGGCCTTCAAAGAGTTATGCAAGAAAGGGGGAAATAAGTCAGTTTAACCACCTTCGCCCATTGAAATTACGTGAAAATTACTATTTGGTGGATAGATGCCTTGCAGTTATGGTGGGGCCATAGAAGATTAAGAGAAAGTTATGGTGGGGCAAAAGAAGATTCATAGAAAGTTATGGTGGACAAGAGAAGATTAAGAGAAAGGTTTGGTTGGGCCATAGAAGATGAAGAGAAAGTTATGGTGGGGCCATAGAAGAGTGAGAGAAAAATATGGTGGGGCAATAGAAGATTAAGAGAAAGTTTTGGTGGACAATAGAAGATTAAGAGAAAGTTTTGGTTGGGCCATAGAAGATTAAGAGAAAGTTATGGTTGGGCCATAGAAGATTAGGAGAAAGTTTTGGTTGGGCCATAGAAGAACCATTTGATTATATTTTGGGACCAATCGGGTTGAAGGTCAAGGTCACGAAAAGGTCAAAATCGATTGAAACGGCAGGAAAGGTATGAGTTCCCGTTTTAGTTGTAGTATTTATTTGGTAGTGAAAAAATATTAAAATTTTTACAGTTACAAATATAAAAATTCAAGAATTACAGCAACATTAAAATTAAATAATTGATTAATGATACATTAATATTTAAGCTATAATGCTTACTAAGCCATCTCTTTTATATTTTTGGGAATTTTAAAAATAGTTTTATTTGAAATTACAACCTTAAATTCAGAATTATTTTGAATTATTTTGGATATTTTTTCAGATAATTCAAATACTTTTTAAGGATAATTTAAAGATGCCCATTTTTTGGTTGACTCTGAAACAATTTAGCTGCCCTAAGTTTATCAGCTGCGTCAGCGCTCTCTCATGTGTTCCTCTATAAGCTAAATATTATTATAATTCCCCAAAGTTTCCTCATCTTAACTTGGCTTGAGAAAATAAGTTTATCTTTAGGGGCGAAATTTGGGATATGAAATTGATTCAAAATGCTTATTCAATACGGAAACTTTGATACTTTTTGTGATATTAGCGCTGCAAGCTGATAGTTTCATAGATTAAAAAATATGTATTTGTGATATTGGGAGCAATGATTGTTTTTCAGCCTCTAAACTAATTCATTGTAGAAGTTTTCAGACAGGCAAATATACAGTATAGGATATTAGAGTAAGTTCCGCATTATCGAACGGTTGCAAATTTTCAGTCATATAAGAAAAAACGATATAATAATGCATTTTTATTGGTATCCATGATACCTGCAGCTACAGTTTATGTGGTGAATATGAAGAAGAGGTTACAGTCTATGTGGTAAATATGAGAAAGAGGTTCAGATTATACAGTAAATATGAGGAAGAGGTTCAGATTATGCAGTAAATATGAGGAAGAGGTTACTCATTATGTGGTAAATATGAAATAGAGGTTACTCATTATGTGGTAAATATGAAATAGAGGTTACTCATTATGTGGTAAATATGAGGAAGAGGTTCAGATTATGCAGTAAATATGAGGCAGAGGTTACAGATTATGTGGTAAATATGAAAAAGAGGTTCAGATTATACAGTAAATATGAGGAAGAGGTTCAGATTATGCAGTAAATATGAGGAAGAGGTTCAGATTATACAGTAAATATGAGGAAGAGGTTCAGATTATGCAGTAAATATGAGGAAGAGGTTCAGATTATGCAGTAAATATGAGGAAGAGGTTACTCATTATGTGGTAAATATGAAAAAGAGGTTACTCATTATGTGGTAAATATGAAAAAGAGGTTACTCATTATGTGGTAAATATGAGGAAGAGGTTACTCATTATGTGGTAAATATGAGGAAGAGGTTACTCATTATGTGGTAAATATGAGGAAAAGGTTCAGATTATGCAGTTAATATGAGGAAGAGGTTACTCATTATGTGGTAAATATGAGGAAGAGGTTACTCATTATGGGGTAAATATAAGGAAAAGGTTACTCATTATTCAGTAAATATGAGGAAAAGGTTACTCATTATGCAGTAAATATGAGGAAAAGGTTCAGATTATGCAGTTAATATGAGGCAGCACTGACCAGACAAGATGGAGCAAAGGCTCATCTGGTTTTAAAGCTCACACTCTCTTGAATACTAAATATCTACTGAACGGACTGAATCGTAGGTCTATACTATATACTTGTGGTTCTAGGAATTTTGTCTGGCAGAATTATCCCAGCAGGAATTTTCCCCGGCGGAATTACAACAGTGTGGAATTTTCCGAGGTGTATTTTCCCACGTGGATTGTAATATTCTAGGGTTTTATTGGTAAGTTGTGAATAAAAAGTAACTATGAAAAATGTTAATTGTACGTATTTATATATTTCAAAAGATATAAAATTGAAAAGATGGGCCTAGTCAATAACTCGGAACTTACCCTGTAAAGTGTTCAGATTACCAAAATAAATTAATAAAGAAGAGATTTAACATTTTGTTTTAATGTAATTGGAGAATAGAGAGATTGAAGGTAAATTCAAACATTTATATTACACTAAAGGGCCGTACACACCTATAGGTATCATGGATACCAACTGAAATAAAATATTAATTATATTGTTTTTTGGTGACCGGTATATTCCAACTCGGTATATTCCACTCCGGTAAATTCCACCCCGGTATATTCCAACCGAGGTATAGTCCACCCCGGAACATTCCACCACACTTTTCAGGTAAAATTTGGTTAGTTATTAATATTTGTCATTTATTAATATTATTTATAATACTAGGTAACTTGCATTTTCACTGTATTAAATTAAACCTTTTGTTGACTAATCACAAGCTGTAAATATTTCACTACACATGTAACAGAACAACAGAATGAAAGGTTGTGTGAACGCTCTTTATGAGTTGAGGTATATAGATTTTCAATCTCAAGCTGATTTTCTTCCCTATCGCCTACAGTGTACACAAAAGCGATAGTAATTGTAAGTTGAGGTCATATAGTACTTCATGTTATATTTATCTCATTTTGAATTTGATATTTTAACATCTTGTAAGAGTGGTGGATTTTGACCGGAGGCTTTTTTACGTTTTTTTTTTGACTAGGAGGTTTTCGATAGAGAGGTGAGGATTATTGTACAGGGTTTTAAAACTGGAAGAATATTGCATTTTAACAATGAGAGATTTTGACCACGGGGAATTTGGTCCTAGAATTCAAAACAGCAACTTATAAGCAAAGAGCGAAAACATTGAGTGGGTTGTCTCTGCTAGTCTACCCCTTCCACACCTCATCCAACCATTGTTGTAAGAACACATGTGCAGTTTCATGTTAAAAAGGAATTAAAATTAACTTGTTCAACACGTTAACTTTGAAATAAACTACCATATTAGGAATATTTTTGATTCTATTAGGATAAAAAAATTTAGTCGACTTGAACTACCTCTAAATATTGTCCAAATGTCTCAGGATATCGTCTGAGTTATTTTTTCATCGGTACGAATTATTTAACAAATAGTAATCTACATAAAAATAAAATCTTTGAATTTTTATTTCCACCCAAATGAGCATTGTCACAGGGGTGGAATATACCTGGGGTGGAATATACCGGAGTGGAATATACCGGGGTGGAATTTACCAGGGTGGAATATACCGGGGTGGAATATACCGGGGTGGAATATACCGGGGTGGAATATACCGGGGTGGAATATACCAGGGTGGAATATACCGGGGTGGAATTTACCAGGGTGGAATATACCGGGGTGGAATATACCGGGGTGGAATATACCTAGAACCAGTTTTTTCTTATATTCTCGTGGAAAAAGTAGGAGGAGCTTAGCAAAAAGTTTGGTGGAAAGACTTAAAAACCCTACATGTGAAGGCCCTTTAGACCTAATTAGTAATAACTTGATATAATATTAAGTAAGAGCATTGGTTCTTTATCTTATTGAAGGTACACCACTTGTTCCTTACATGCGTCTATCGAACCCTTCGTTGATACGATAATAAAATATTATTTTTGTTTCTTTGAAATCAGAGCATAAGTATTTAACTATACTGTATTAGTTAGCAAACTGTACCATGCATCACTTGAACACAAAATAACTGTTGTTGAAGAACAAAACATAACATGAAGACCAAACTGTCGTACTTCTAAAATTGACTCAATGAATTTCTAGGGTTAGGTCTAACTCATGTTAAATGGAAAATTGTTCTGCACCTATTCAAGAATAAATAACTACAAATACAATTATAATGCTAATTTTTTTTGCTTCTATATGTAAGTCTTATAACTAATATAAATTTTAACAATGTTGCAAACTAAAGCGGTGATACTGTGCCAGATTTGTGTTGTTAAAATTTGTTTTAATTTGATGAAATTTGTTAAAATTAGTTAAAATTATTTGAAATTTGCTAAAATTCGATAAATTTTGTTAAAATTTGATAAATCTTGTTGAAATTTGAATTTTTTTGTTGAAATTCGTTAAAATTTGATGAATTTTGTTAAAATTTGACATATTTTGTTGAAATTTGATAAAATTTGATATATTTTGTTAAAATTTGATATATTTTGTTAAAATTTGATAAATTTTATTAAAATTTGATAAATTTTATTAAAATTAGATAAATTTTGTTAAAATTAGATAAATTTTGTTAAAATTTGATAAATTTTGTTAAAATTTGATAAATTTCTGTTATAATTTGATAAATTTTGTTAAAATTTGATAAACTTCTGATAAAATAAACATATGTTAAAGTTACATCAAAAAATTATATTTATTTATAACTAAAGATTTGCAATCCACTGAAGATATAATATTTATACACAGAATATTTACGTTATTATGGAGGTACATCATTGTCGCAATGCCAAAAATGCTTATAAAAATGTATATCCGTACACATAGAATTAACTGAGAAGAATGTAGGTAAAATTTACGAGCTGTTTTCCATAGAATCTGAATGTTTTTAGTGTATTTATTCATTCTCCTTTTATCACTTCCTGTTCCTAGTTTATTTGGAGTTTCCTGGGAATTTTCAAACCTTCAGTCTTTGATGAAAGAAGAATACAAAGAAGACATTTTTCTTTCTTCAGTTACGGTAAAGGAACAATTACCACATGCGATTTTGTTTATTTGAAAAGATGATATTTTAATTAAATATACAAATATGGCCATTTAAATATATTCAATTATTCATAGTAGGGAGGATAGGATAAAAATTATATAATTAAACTCAATATTTTAATTGGTATCCATGATACCTGCAGGTATCATGGATACCACACGAGTTGAATTATATAATTTTTTCACTATTCACTACAAAATTAATATATTTTAATATTCATATTTTGATCGAATTTTTTAATAATTATTTATAGAAATTTTCATCCGGTATTTCATTGCATTCAGATATTGCTACTTTAACTTTTAACGTCTTTTCATGAATTTTTTAACATTCATTTTTATTTAAAGAGATTTGATCATTCAATTTGTATTATTTTATAACTACAAATTTTAATTCAATATATAATCTATAGTCTACCACAGTATAATTTCACTATCTATATTAACATAAAATTCTCTTTATCTTACTAATAATTCCATTTTTGAATTACCATTATAAAATGCACTTATAAAATAATAATAATTTAGATATAATATACCAACTCAATATATTAAAAATGTGATAGGTATATGTAAACAAAATCATATACTAACAAGTCAAAACCCATAACAACGTAGGATAAAACTTGTCTTCCAATTTGAAATGCCAACTGTTGTATTCTAGTGAATAAACTTCCACATCTATATCAGTAGTGCCTTTGACATAATGTAACTAGACAGTTTTCAAGGGGTGGAACATATATTCTTTGAGAAATAGACTGTAAACTCCATTAGGAATATGTGAGCTTTGAGAGAGAAGAACAAGAGTTGATGGTAGTGGAATAATTTCAAATTACGACAAGATATACCCAGGTAGGAATGGTTCTTGGACCGATGTTGTCCCAATATTGCCAATGTTGTTCCAATATTGCCAATGTTGTCCCAATAATGGCCCAAGAAAAATTGCTACCTTGGTAAAGGACAAACGAGTCAAAACAGTGTCCAGATTGAGGTACTTACTGTGTCCCTATATTGCTAACAGTGTCCTGATTGGGGTACTTACTGTGTCCCTATATTGCTAACAGTGTCCTGATTGGAGTACTTACTGTGTCCCTATATTGCTAACAGTGTCCTGAATGGAGTACTTACTGTGTCCCTATATTGCTAACAGTGTCCTCATTGGGGTACTTACTGTGTCCCTATATTGCCAACAGTGTCCTAACTGGAGTACTTACTGTGTCCCTATATTGCTAACAGTGTCCTCATTAGGGTACTTACTGTGTCCCTATATTGCTAACAGTGTCCTGATTGGAGTACTTACTGTGTCCTTATATTGCTAACAGTGTCCTGATTGGAGTACTTACTGTGTCCCTATATTGCTAACAGTGTCCTCATTGGGGTACTTACTGTGTCCCTATATTGCTAACAGTGTCCTTATTGGGGTACTTACTGTGTCCCTATATTGCTAACAGTGTCCTGATTGGGGTACTTACTGTGTCTCTATATTGCTAACAGTGTCCTCATTGGGGTACTTACTGTGTCCCTATATTGCTAACAGTGTCCTTATTGGGGTACTTACTGTGTCCCTATATTGCTAACAGTGTCCTCATTGGGGGTACTTACTGTGTCCCTATATTGCTAACAGTGTCCTCATTGGGGTACTTACTGTGTCCCTATATTGCTAACAGTGTCCTCATTGGGGTACTTACTGTGTCCCTATATTGCTAACAGTGTCCTCATTGGGGTACTTACTGTGTCCCTATATTGCTAACAGTGTCCTCATTGGGGTACTTACTGTGTCCCTATATTGCTAACAGTGTCCTCATTGGGGTACTTACTGTGTCTTTATATTGCTAACAGTGTCCTTATTGGGGGTACTTACTGTGTCCCTATATTGCTAACAGTGTCCTGATTGGGGGTACTTACTGTGTCCCTATATTGCTAACAGTGTCCTCATTGGGGTACTTACTGTGTCCCTATATTGCTAACAGTGTCCTGATTGGGGTACTTACTGTGTCCCTATATTGCTAACAGTGGCCTCATTGGAGTACTTACTGTGTCCCTATATTGCTAACAGTGTCCTGATTGAGGTACTTACTGTGTCCCTATATTGCTAACAGTGTCCTGATTGGGGTACTTACTGTGTCCTTATATTACTAACAGTGTCCTCATTGGGGTACTTACTGTGTCCCTATATTGCTAACAGTGTCCTGATTGAGGTACTTACTGTGTCCCTATATTGCTAACAGTGTCCTGATTGGGGTACTTACTGTGTCCTTATATTGCTAACAGTGTCCTAACTGTTAAATACCCTAGCTCATTCAAATCGCTGAAATGTAAAATCCTAATAACGACATAATAATCGAACTATTTCACCTGTTGTCTGTCGAAAACCACAAACTGTTACGAATATTGTACAGTTAATGTGTGATTCATTGTAGAGCGACATGAGGTACAACATGCAATTTCAAATGATGAGTTAGGTTTGATAGTATCAGAAATATTCATTATGAGTTTTGTATATAGGTTAAGTTACGAGTTATCGTATGGTTACACATCATCGATCTTAAAAAATATTGTTTCGCTCATATTTCAATAATTAATATATTCTTTCGTCTTTAATGGTCGCAAATGTGGTACAATCCGATAACTTGGAACTTACCCTAGTGGGGTATAGTTTTCATAGCTATTGTATACTATAATAGAATAATAATTACATACATGCATATTATTGTAATGAAATAGAACAATATAAATACACTCTCTAAGAATTTGTACAATATACTTAATTGGTTGCCATAATTTTTATTTTCAATATTTAATTTTTTGGTATCATTTTTGATTATTAAAGATTTTGTAAAATAAATTTAATCTACGGAGATAACAAAGAGTATTTCATTAACTTTCAGCAAATAATTAGTAATATTGTATACATATATAATGTATATCCCAAATATTTAATAAGTGTTACTAGAGAGGAAATATTAAAAAATGTATTTTCATATATATAATTTCAAATAATTTCAATTATAAAGAAATACAGATTTTTTCTTCTACGGAAGTTATTCTTATTTTAATTTCCATAAGGTTGAATTTTTATTCAATTTATTAACATAATAGCCCACACATCATTTTGTATAATTTTTATAACCCCTATCTAGTTTACAGAGTTAAAACTTTTTTCCATGTAAAACTTACACAATATCCATTGGAATAAATTTCTAATCAATTTTTTCCATGTAAATAATTATTATAATACATGTTAGAGATTTTTCGCTCTATTATTTTTATCACTAGGATTTTCTGTCCCGTTCCCATGCTGCAAGATTAAAAGCATAATAATTTAATTCAACGAATTATTAGGGGAAAATATAGGTGCATCTTTGAATACCTGTAAATATTGTAAAAATTGAGTACAAAAATAAGGTTGTGCATTTAAACATTAAATCAAAAAATTAAATAAATAGCTACAAATTTAAACTAAATCAGAGGAAAAATGAGCTATAGCTGATGGCAAATGGAAAAATAATCATACAAAACTTAAACTTTAAATACTACAAAATCTAATCAAACCTAAGTTAATATGTTCACTTTGAAATAAAAAAAAACTGTTGCATAAATCAAACTAAAATAAACAATTTAAATATTAAGTAGAAAAATAAGAAGCTAACTAAAGCAGTAATTACAGGAGCGATTATAGTTACTACCTACTTAATTGCAAACTAATTGATAGTTATACGGATGATATAAAGATCTACACATTGACTACTGTTCAAATACTTAGCAAAAAACGGAAGGTAAATTTCGTACCTTTAAAAACTAATGAGAAATAATGATATTGATTGCGACTGGTATTACAATACATTTTATATATGTACATAATTTTTGAATGTTTAATTTATGACAAAGCTTCTGTTATCAAACTAATTGATATTGACGTTCACTAGCGAATACTGATTAGAACTAACAATGGTTCCATCAAAGTTCCTTTGCGTTCTATGTCTTCAATCAGAAGCTTCTAAGTCTTTCATGTGCTCATGTATCTTATGTGATGACATGTCTTTATGTAGATTGTGATGACTGTTTGAACAACGTGCTCACATCTATTTGGTTCATTTGTGTCCCAGCATATGATGATAAACAATGGAATATATATACATATATAGAATATTATCTACATATAAAGGCTAGTTTACACGCTATGATCAGTTGTAGCGATTTATTGTAATGAAGAGATTGTTACAATTTATCATTACGTGTAAATAGGATATCGTAGCGATTTATTGGAGTCAGAATTGGATTGTGTGGTTGGGGCCAGCAGGCTCAAATTTATACGAATCGTAACGATAAATTTGAACATGTAAACAGGGTTCCGATAGATCGTTGAAATCTAGCTCAACCCAAGTAGCTATGATTCTCGGACCATTATTGTCCCAATATCGCCAATATTGTCCTAGTATTGCCAATATTCTCCCAATGTTGTCCCAATATTGCTAATGTTCTCCCAATGTTGTCTCGATATTGCCAATGTTCTCTTAATGTTGTCCCAATATTGCTAATATTCTCCCAATGCTGTCCCAATATTGCTAATATTCTCCCAATGTTGTCCCAATATTGCCAATGTTCTCTCAATGTTGTCCCAATATTGCTAATATTCTCCCAATGCTGTCCCAATATTGCTAATATTCTCCCAATGTTGTCCCAATATTGCCGATATTTTCCCAATGCTGTCCCAATATTGGCCCAAGCAACATTGCTACCTGGGACAATATTATACTACATAAATGAAAACCACCAAACTGCTTCTTGACGGTTTGTAAAGACTAAAAATATTGAAGTAAAAATCGTCGCATGTAAACACTGCCTCCATCATCCGATAAAATGTTACGATATCTGTGTTCAATAAATCGCTATAATTTATCGTTTTGTTTTTATTTCGGTTGAATACAAATTTCATGAAACAATGATTCTTGGAGCAGATTTTTACCATATTTTTACAATATTGATTGAACCAATATTGTAACAACATTGTCCCAATACAGTTACAACATTGTCCCAATATTGTTACAACACTGTCCCAATATTGTTACAACATTGCCCCAATATTGTTACAACATTGCCCCAATATTATTACAACATTGCCCCAATATTGTTACAACATAGTCCCAATATTGTTACAACGTTGTCCTAATATTGTTACAACATTGTCCTATAATTTTTATAACATTGTCCCAATATTGCTACAACATTGTCCCAATATTGTTACAACATTGTCCCAATATTGCTACAACGTTGTCCTAATATTGTTACAACATTGTCCCAATATTGTTACAACATTGTCCCAATATTGCTACAACATTGTCCCAATATTGTTACAACATTGTCCCAATATTGTTACAACATTGTCCCAATATTGCTATAACATTGTCCCAATATTGCTACAACATTGTCCCAATATTGCTACAACATTGTCCCAATATTGCTACAACATTGTCCCAATATTGCTACAACATTGTCCCAATATTGCTACAACATTGTCCCAATATTGCTACAATATTTGTACAAAATTGGGATAAGATTACCTCTAGAATGATGTCCCTAAATAGTATTTTCATCAAGTAATTACATGGAAATAAAATAAATAAATAATGAATAAAAAAGATGTAATATAATAAAATTACTACTTTAATATGTTGGCTCCTGTATAACTCCCTACTCTTTCTGAGTTATAACTCCCTATTCTTTCTGAGTTATAACTCCCTATTCTTTCTGTGGTATAACTCCCTATTCTAACTGAGGTATAACTCCCTATTCTGACTGAGTTATAACTCCCTATTCTAACTGAGTTATAACTCCCTATTCTAACTGAGTTATAACTCCCTATTCTAACTGAGTTATAACTCCCTATTCTAACTGAATTATAACTCCCTATTCTAACTGAGTTATAACTCTCTATTCTAACTGAGTTACAACTCCCTATTCTAACTGAGTTATAACTCCCTATTCTAACTGAGTTACAACTCCCTATTCTAACTGAGTTATAACTCCCTATTCTAACTGTATTTCATCAACGTATCCTCTATTTCTAACTGGGTTATAACTCCCTATTCTAACTGAGTTATAACTCCCTATTCTAACTGAGTTATAACTCCCTATTCTAACTGAGTTATAACTCTCTATTCTAACTGAGTTACAACTCCCTATTCTAACTGAGTTATAACTCCCTATTCTAACTGAGTTACAACTCCCTATTCTAACTGAGTTATAACTCCCTATTCTAACTGTATTTCATCAATGTATCCTCTATTTCTAACTGGGTTATAACTCCCTATTCTAACTGAGTTATAACTCCCTATTCTAACTGAGTTATAACTCCCTATTCTAACTGAGTTATAACTCCCTATTCTAACTGAGTTACAACTCCCTATTCTAACTGAGTTACAACTCCCTATTCTAACTGTATTTCATCAATGCATCCTCTATTTCTAACTGGGTTACATCAATATGTATCCCCTATTTCTGATGTTCCATAATTCAATGATTGCATCCCCTTTGCAAAACATGAATACTAATACAATTATTCAAATCACTTGGCAGTATGGAATTGCAAATCAATTTGAACTCTGAGGTATAGTGAAATATAAAAAGAATTGCAAATCAATTTGAAATCTGAATAGGTAAGTATATACTTAAAATGTAATAAAAAATGAAATTATCTTGTTTGTATATAGGAACTGTGAAAATTTAATAAATTAATTTAATATAAATTCTTTCAACTTTAATATCATTTTTACCTCTAAAATTAATAGAAATTCTTTCAACTTTAATATCATTTTTACCTCTAAAATTAACAGAAATATCGCAATAAACTACCGACACTATAGTTTACCCCACAATTCAATTATATATTTAAAAATAACGGATACTTGTATTTACTTTTAATTTCATACTATATAATAGGATAAATGATGTATCATACAAATATACATTGCTGGAACAAAAAAATGAAATCTGTGATCACTAATATTTGTGTGATTTAAAATGAAAAAAAAAATTAATTTCCCCTCCAAGCAAATTTTTTTCATTGGTTTAATCAATGAGGCTATTGTTTCTTATCATTTTGCTGCAAAGCCCATGAAATTAGATAGTTAATTACCTTCGCATAATGCGGGAAGATCATATTTTAACCGTGGTATATTTATTTATTTATTTATCATCTTGTTATTCGCTTAACTGAAAAAGTATTCGACCAAATTGCCTGAAATTTGGTGAAACGATTGGTAATGTCCAGTGACCTGTTGGTAGAATTTTGTGAGTGACCCGGTCAAAGGTCAATGCCATGATTTTTTATAACTCAAGATGTATTGAACCATATTGCATGAAACTTAGTGGGACGATAGTGGGAACCATTTTGTTAGATTTTGGAAGCGATCAGGTCAAAGGTCAAAGATCAAGGTCAAGGCCATTAGTAACTCAATAACTCAAAAAGTATTGAACCAAATTGCATGAAACTTGGTGGGACGATTGGTTATTATTCAGTTAGCAGTTTATTAAATTTTGGGAGTGAACGGGTCAATGCAGTGGCGAAGGTATGCGCTCTACCGAGTGCACATAATCTAGTTGTATATGCTTTTAAAATTTCTCAAAATTAACACTCCACAAAACCTGTTTTAATTCCGATTCTCTAATTTTCAGTCCAAAGAAAAAGAATGTACACTATTTGTTTTTAACGTCAGCTAAGCTTCAATAAATAATCCAGTAATAGATATTCGTGTAAAGGTATAGAATAGGAGAAAATTATTATATGTAGAAACGTTTATATTCTTCAGGAAATAATTAAAATCCTGAACAAAGGATGAAAATGCATTGTTTGTTTATGAAATTCAAATTGTAAATCAAAACAAAGAGTGTACAATCTTTTTCTTCAGCGTCAGATTAGTGTTTTGCACAATTGTTGCACACAGAGTATTAAAATTTTAAAAAGCATATAAAAATATATATACTGATCCGAACTGTATGCGGTTTAAAGAATAATGATCCTAGACCTTAGTTCTATAATATTATGTTATAGACTCATTTCATTGAATAAGGAATATTAGAATAAGGAATATTGTATTTATAACTATTAAAATATTAGTTTTATCCCTTTATGCCCTTAGGCGACATACATATATCTCGGGTCTAGGACATTTCGTCCACGAACATTTCATCCATGGACATTTCTTCCACGGACAATTCGTCCACGAACATTACGTCCACGGACAATTCGTCAACGGGCAATTCGTCCACGCATTGCTTTATTTTGTATTTTAAAGGGTTTATGGGATATACTTCATATGATTTTTCACTATTGCATTAATAGCCAGGTGTAAATGTACAATAATGTGATAGTGACTTAAGCCGAAACATTTCATGTGAACACATAAAAATGTTTATCTATCGATTACAGTTATAAAATTAAATATGCTAAACGGGTTGACTGTTTCATTAGGTTATTGACCTCGTTTAATATTTTGCCTTAATTAATGAGAAAAATAACAGGATATTTAAAAGAATAAATGTGTGGGTACAAAAGAAATTGAATAATTACAATAGAGGTAAATAATAATTATTATATATGCTTTAATATATGTAGCAGTCAGATAACACGGACGTTTTTATATTTAAATAATTAAACATAAAACTAAAAAGTACCAATATCTAGCTAATTCTTTTTTTGTTCACATTTAATATCAATTACTTTTTTAGTTGTATATTATATGAACATGTATAATGTATGTATTTGATGTAATCACTGTTAAAAATATTCTGTTATAAAAACTAATTTCTGAACCAATATTGCTTCTAATAACCTAATCTGAATACCACTATTGATGATTATTGTAGTTACCGTGAAACAAACACCACAAAAAATATCTCCATTTTCTATGTTTATGTACTGTAATACTATCGAGACATGCCTCACAATTATAACAGATTTATAAAACCAGGGTGTAATAAAAGACCAGGATGCTATAAGACCTTTTTATCATCAAAAAAGTATTCAGTTTCATTTTTTTACTGTTGCCAGCCAGCATGAGAAAAAAGATTGCAATTAAGAATTTTCTCTAAGATCATGAATTTTTTATTACTATCAGCAAAGGCTTTTTATTATTTTTCTATTGAAGAATATATAAAAATAAAATATTATACAAAATATATACACATTATAAATATAATAGAAAATAAAGCACTTCGTGGACGAAATGTCCGTGCACGATATATCTCCTTATATATATATAAAAATTTATATAAAATATATAAATTATATTTGCTTAAACAATTGGATAATCTATTTCATACATTAGAACACACATGTATAAGCTTTCATTAAGTTTAGCACAATTGTTGTGAATTTATTTTCTGAAAAAAATCATTTGGATTATTTAATTATTTTCAATATGATTCCTTTTCAAGATCCTATATAATATTTTCAATTTTTTAATCCCATTTTCTAATTTTGAAATCCCATATTTCAATTTCAAAACCCCATATTATTCAATTTTATAATCCATTTTTAAAATTTTGAAACCCCATATTTTAAATTTGAAAATCCCATATTTTAAATTTGAAAATCCCATATTTTAAATTTCAAAATCCCATATTTTAAATTTGAAAATCCCATATTTTAAATTTGAAAATCCCATATTTTAAATTTGAAAATCCCACATTTTAAATTTGAAAATCCCATATTTTAAATTTGAAAATCCCATATTTTAAATTTGAAAATCCCATATTTTAAATTTCAAAACTCCATGTTTATACTCCACATGTTTAAACTTATTCAAAATAAATTTAATAAATAAAAACCACCTATAACCCACCATAGTTTTATCTCTAGCATATAATGATATCCATCATCCCATAACTTTCCTATCATTCATATCTGATAGAAATTAAAGCTTTATTCATTAAATTTATATGAGCATGTAAAACATTTTTATGATAATCTTGTAATACATAGGTAAAGAAAGCATAGTAAATAATAAAAAAATTTCTTCAAAAAAATTAATATATGAAAAAGTTTATCTGACCGTTTCAGGAAAATATCTCAAAAAATTAGAAAGGGGACATATATCTCACATTAGGACATAAAAGGTTAATCACCACAAAGGTTATTTACTTCATCCTACCTCCATGTCAGTCCTATCTCCGTGACCTTTGACCTCATAGAGGTCTATTTAGAGTAGTGCTATATTTGTAGAGTGAACTTAGAGGTCAAGTCAAATAGAGATAGAAACGTGAGTGTGATAATGAGTAGCGAGTTTGCTTGATGTGGTACTAACTAACATTGGAATTTTAAAAGTTATGGTGGGGGCTTAGAAGATTATGAGAGAGTTATGGTGGGGGCTTAGAAGATCTAGTGAAAGATATGGTGGGGCCTTAGAAGATCTAGTGAAAGTTATGGTGGGGCCATAGAAGATATAGTGAGAGTCATGGTGGGGCCTTAGAAGATCTAGTGAAAGATATGGTGGGGCCTTAGAAGATCTAGTGAAAGATATGGTGGGGCCTTAGAAGATCTAGTGAAAGATATGGTGGGGCCTTAGAAGATCTAGTGAAAGTTATGGTGGGGCCATAGAAGATATAGTAAGAGTCATGGTGGGGCCTTAGAAGATCTAGTGAAAGATATGGTGGGGCCTTAGAAGATCTAGTGAAAGATATGGTGGGGCCTTAGAAGATCTAGTGAAAGATATGGTGGGGCCTTAGAAGATCTAGTGAAAGTTATGGTGGGGCCATAGAAGATCTAGTGAGAGTCATGGTAGGGTCATAGAAGATAAAAAGAAATTTATAATGGGGCCTTAGAAGAATAAGGAGTCCCATTATAAATATGTTTACTCCATAATATTCAAATGATAAACAATTTCATCTAAATAACAAGTTATTAATATACAATTTCATCTGAATAACAAGTTATTAATATACAATTTCATCTAAATAACAAGTTATTAATATACAATTTCATCTGAATAACAAGTTATTAATATACAATTTCATCTAAATAACAAGTTATTAATATACAATTTCATCTGAATAACAAGTTATTAATATACAATTTCATCTAAATAACAAGTTATTAATATACAATTTCATCTAAATAACAAGTTATTAATATACAATTTCATCTAAATAACAAGTTATTAATATACAATTTCATCTAAATAACAAGTTATTAATATACAATTTCATCTAAATAACAAGTTATTAATATACAATTTCATCTGAATAACAAGTTATTAATATACAATTTCATCTAAATAACAAGTTACTAATATACAATTTCATCTGAATAACAAGTTATTAATATACAATTTCATCTAAATAACAAGTTATTAATATACAATTTCATCTGAATAACAAGTTATTAATATACAATTTCATCTAAATAACAAGTTATTAATATACAATTTCATCTAAATAACAAGTTATTAATATACAATTTCATCTAAATAACAAGTTATTAATATACAATTTCATCTAAATAACAAGTTATTAATATACAATTTCATCTGAATAACAAGTTATTAATATACAATTTCATCTGAATAACAAGTTACTAATATACAATTTCATCTGAATAACAAGTTATTAATATACAATTTCATCTAAATAACAAGTTATTAATATACAATTTCATCTAAATAACAAGTTATTAATATACAATTTCATCTGGATAACAAGTTATTAATATACAATTTCATCTAAATAACAAGTTATTAATATACAATTTCATCTGAATAACAAGTTATTAATATACAATTTCATCTAAATAACAAGTTACTAATATACAATTTCATCTGAATAACAAGTTATTAATATACAATTTCATCTAAATAACAAGTTATTAATATACAATTTCATCTAAATAACAAGTTATTAATATACAATTTCATCTGAATAACAAGTTATTAATATACAATTTCATCTAAATAACAAGTTATTAATATACAATTTCATCTGAATAACAAGTTATTAATATACAATTTCATCTAAATAACAAGTTACTAATATACAATTTCATCTGAATAACAAGTATTAATATACAATTTCATCTAAATAACAAGTTATTAATATACAATTTCATCTAAATAACAAGTTATTAATATACAATTTCATCTGAATAACAAGTTATTAATATACAATTTCATCTAAATAACAAGTTATTAATATACAATTTCATCTGAATAACAAGTTATTAATATACAATTTCATCTAAATAACAAGTTACTAATATACAATTTCATCTGAATAACAAGTTATTAATATACAATTTCATCTAAATAACAAGTTATTAATATACAATTTCATCTAAATAACAAGTTATTAATATACAATTTCATCTAAATAACAAGTTAATAATATACAATTTCATCTAAATAACAAGTTATTAATATACAATTTCATCTGAATAACAAGTTATTAATATACAATTTCATCTAAATAACAAGTTACTAATATACAATTTCATCTGAATAACAAGTTACTAATATACAATTTCATCTGAATAACAAGTTATCACTATACAATTTCATCTAAATAACAAGTTATCACTATACAATTTTATCTAAATAACAAGTTATCACTATACAATTTCATCTGAATAACAAGTTATCACTATACAATTTCATCTGAATAACAAGTTATCACTATACAATTTCATCTAAATAACAAGTTATCACTATACAATTTCATCTGAATAACAAGTTATCACTATACAATTTCATCTGAATAACAAGTTATCACTATACAATTTCATCTAAATAACAAGTAAACACTATACAATTTAAACTAAATAACAAGTTATCACTATACAATTTCATCTAAATAACAAGTTATCACTATACAATTTCATCTAAATAACAAGTAAACACTATACAATTTCATCTGAATAACAAGTTATCACTATACAATTTCATCTAAATAACAAGTAAACACTATACAATTTAAACTAAATAACAAGTTATCACTATACAATTTCATCTAAATAACAAGTTATCACTATACAATTTCATCTAAATAACAAGTTATCACTATACAATTTCATCTAAATAACAAGTTATCACTATACAATTTCATCTGAATAACAAGTTATCACTATACAATTTCATCTGAATAACAAGTTATCACTATACAATTTCATCTGAATAACAAGTTATCACTATACAATTTCATCTGAATAACAAGTTATCACTATACAATTTCATCTAAATAACAAGTAATTAATACACAATTTTAGTTATCAATACACAATTTCATCGGTATAGCAAGTTCATAATGAAGAGAAAAACAAGGGTGGTAATAAAAAAGTCCATATTTCTTCAAGCTTTCGATTTTTTCAAAAAATCATCCTCAGGAAACCTAAACATATCTTAATTCTACTATATAAATACAAAATTCTCCTATCTAGGATGCAGAAATCAATAAATATCACTAATGTTACAATTAATTAATTTAAATAAACAAATAAATGAACTCAGTGAAAAACAATCTACATATAAAAGAAAAAATCATTTTAAAATAAATAATTCAGTTGAAGCCCCTTGTGAATTTAATTGGGGCTTCTGTTCATAAATAAAAATAGATTCTAATGTCCTCAAATCGTAACTATTGCAGGTTGATAAAATTTTGAAATCATTTTCCGAAATTTGATGGTTATTATCATATGAATGGTTTAAAATTTTGCTATTTTCTTGATTAGATAAAACAGTAAAGGGGTTTCTGAAGGAAACCCCTCTGTGTTGACAAACTCGAACCTTTAATTGTTTCCTTGTCTCGCCTATGTAGGCCGCGGAGCACTGTCCGCAAGTGAATTTATGAATGATGTTGGAAACAAGTAAAGGTGGGAGTTTGTCTTTAAACTTAAACATATTGCCAATAGTGTTAGAAGAATTAAAAATGAATTTAGGATCGATCTGAGGATAAAACTTACTAATTAAAGATGTTAATTTACGTTTGAGGACATTGGAATAATGGCCTAAATATTCTAACTTAACATAAATTGGTTTCCTAGAACAAGTTATTTTAGAAGGAGGTGGATTATATAAATTGTCTATGGTCTTCCTAAACATACTATCTATAATTTTGCTTGTGAACTTATTTCTCAAAAAATATTCCCTAAGATAAGACAATTCATTTTCAAACAAAGTTACATTAGAACAAATCCTAATGGCCCTATAAACTAAACATGAAATAATATTGAGTTTAAAACTAAAAGGAATAAAAGAATTAAATTTCATACCAAGGCCAGTGAACGTTTTCTTGCGATATACAGAAGTAATAAATTTATCAATTTCTCTACTTATTAAAACGTCTAAGAAATTTAATTTGGAATCAATTTCAGTCTCACAAGTGAATTTAATATTAGAATGTTGAGAATTTAAATAGTTTAGAAATTTTGTAATGTGAGAACTGTGCCTAAAAAGTATGAAAGTATCGTCAATGTATCTTTTATAAACTACTTGTTTAAAGTCAGAAGGACAATTATTGAGCCAATTTACTTCATGATAGCTCAAGAAAACGTTCGCTAGCGTTGGACCTAAGGGATTACCCATAGCTACACCATCAAACTGAGAATATAAAACATTATTAAAAATAAATAACACCTCCTTTACATCCATTTCCAGAAGATTCTTAAAATATAATTTTGAAAAAGAAGGGACATCATAAATATTGTTGTCGTACAATGAATCGGAAGCAATATTAATAGTTTCATTTATGGGAATATTTGTAAAAAGTGACTTAATGTCAAAACTAGCCATTACATACTTATTACTATTTGGAGTGTTGATTATATCTTTAACAAATGAGAAACTATCTTGAACAGTATATTGGTTAGAAGTGAGTGGAGTTAAATATGGTAGAAGAAATTTAGAGATTTTACAACCAGCTGTGCCTATTGATGATAAAATTGGTCGTAAAGGGACATTAACTTTATGAATTTTGGGTAAACCATACATTACCCCCCGGTGACGAGCTGGACAGCCTCAGATGGTCGTGTACAGCTTGACTGATGTGCTTCCCTTTAAGAAGTTTTGCCAAAAATCGATTAATTTTGTCTTCGTGTCTTAATGTAACTTTAAACCAGTCTTCATTTATAATTTTAAATTTGGTGGTGTCCGAAATAATCTCTTGCATCTTTGAGTTGTAATCTTCTTTATCCAAAATAACTATGCCGTTTCCTTTATCTGGTTTCAAAATAACGATATCCTTATCTTTGCTCAAATTTTGAAGTGTGCTAACTAGTTTCTTATCCGGGTTGAGACTATGAGGGTTGAAGGAGTAAAATGTGCTGCAAGCAAGGTGTTTCAATGAAGTCCTTACTCGATTTAAACCATCGGGAAGAAGTGGTGAGATGTCATTATTTTTCAAATCAGTGAATAGTTTTTCAAAAGAGAGGAAAAATTTGTGATAATTTATTTTCTTAGGAGGAAGTCCAAATTTGAGTCCATTAGCTAGGGCATTTACTTCATTTGTTGATAATCTTTTTCTTGAGTAATTAAATATTAAGTTACTAGGGTCAAGCTCCTCTCGTGCTGTTCGTTATCCCAAATTAAAAAGTTTACGTCTATGAATTTCTTTAATTTCATCTATTTTGTTACTGTTGTGGTTGTTGATATATGAGAAGAGATGGTTGATATATATCTATGATGTTGTTGCTTGCAG